>WNGS01165523.1:32735785-32749854 GCA_020271785.1 Procambarus virginalis | reverse complement strand
TGCCTAGTTTCATTTTACTTTGCATTTACTCGGGTTGAACTTCAACAGCCATTTGTTGGACCCATTTCACTCAGCTGTCTGTCTAGGTCGTCTTGTAGCCTCCTACTATCGTCCTCAAGGTAGGTGTGTGTGTGTGTGTGTGTGTGTGTGTGTGTGTGTGTATATGTGAGTGTGTGTGTGTGTGTTGTGTGTGTGTGTGTGTGGTGTGTGTGTGTGTGTGTGGTGTGTGTGTGTGTGGTGTGTGTGAGGTGTGTGTGTGTGTGTGTGTGAAGTATACAAACGAGGAAGACATTATCATTTTTACCGACTGACTATTATTTTCACAGAAGGACATCAACTCTGCATAGCCATCTAACTAGTAAACGCCTTCTCAGCCGTTCTCCATGGACATCGTAAAAAAAATCATAAATTATAGCTACAGCACTAATAATACTAACACGTAGACACCATTCCGCTCCGACTAAACACCGGGAGACCTTGCAAGGTCTGCAATCAGGTGAAGGGAGGGACTGGTGCTGCTCGACATTTGCACGTAGACACAGAACCCCTCAATCCCCTTCCAAGGGAAAAAATGAAAATGGGAAGTTTGTTCTTTGCCAGCAAGAAAAGCCTCCACACACATCACATCAGGCAGCAGGGCAAGGCCAAGTTTCACCCTGTATCTAAAGGACAGGTGTCTCCCTGAGGTGTTTGCAGAAGGCTAATATAATACCAATGTTTACGAAGGTTTAATAATCAACAGCCGTCTGGAGAAGGTAAATCCGTAGCGGTGAGATACAACATTACTTCAAAGAAGTCACAAATTAAATAACATTTATAACAGTGAATATAAATTCAGACACGAGAATGATGAATGGACTGCATTTTCTTAGATTGTCAGAATACGTTTGATACATGATACCTTTGTCCCTGTAGGAAATAGTTAATACCAATTTTGAAAATGCCTGTATAACAGGATATTCCGAATGTTGATGTAGAGTTACTAACTAGAAAGGAGGGGAAATAGGCACTGTGAGCGGAGCAAAATCAAGATGGAGGGAGGTAATGAGTAGTGTTCTACAGGATTCACTATTTGTCACCCATCATCTTTTGGAATTGATAGAAACAACAAATCTGCAAAAGTTAATTTCTTAATTTCCTGGTGCTAACCCTGGAAACACAAACCGTAACTGTCCCTATTTTTTCTGCTTGTATACAACTTGTAATAAAATTGTTACATCTTGGCTCAACGTGTTTATGACGTATTAGAAACGTTGTACAACTTACTATATTGGTTGGTATAACTGGTTAGGTGTTAAAACTTGTTCGAACGTTGTAGCAACCTAGTCTTCGTAGTTTCGTTGTGTGTTTGGAGGGAAGGGTATAACGAGCATAAATATGCCTCAATACTAAATTATATTATCAGGCAAAATGACTGGTTAAATAAATCACTCCTGAAATTAATTTAAAATAATAACTACAAATTTCTGGGAAAACGTAAAGGATTGAAGAAATTAGATGGATGGATAAAGACACGATGAAGACAACTCTATGATATATTGTTATAAAGCAATTGAAAAATTAATAGTATAAGTGCATCAAATTCTCGTTTGTGAAGAGACAGAAGAATAACTTTTTTTCATCCCTGTCCGAAAGCACTATTATGTAAGTACTGTTAGGCACATGTACACACCACACACACACCACACACACACCACACACCACACACACACACACACACACACACACACACACACACATACACAACACACACACACAACACACACACACACACCACACACACCCACACACACACACGCACACACAACTCACACACATACACCATACGTGTGCATTTACTATCTTTGTCTGTAGAATCGAGCTATTAGCTCGTAGACCCTGCTTTTTTTAACTAATATTATACTCTACTACATATAACTATCTCTAACACACACACATGCACACACATCCCCAGGAAGCAGCCCGTAGCACGCTGTCTATCTCCCAGGTACCTATTTGCTGCTAGGTGCAACAGTGACATCACTGGTAGAAAGAAACTTTGCCCATTGTTTCCGCCTCCGCCGGGAATCGAACCTGAGCTCTGAGGACTACGACCGGGCACTGTTCATTCAGCCGCAAGGGCCCCGTGTGTGAGAGTGTATGTGTGTGCATGTGTGTGCATGTGTGTGTGTCTGTATGTTGGTGTGTGCGCGTGTGTGGATGGGTGTGTCAGTGTATACATATGTGCTTGTATATGTAAATATGAATATATATAAATATAATCGTAAAAGAAATTCCTTTTTATTTTCCCCATATGACCTAAAAAAAACTATCTTTGAAGGGCGTCAACTTAGCATAACCATCTGACCTAAAAACAGCTTCGTTACCTTACCACTTGGACACAATAAAAAATGAATTATGATAACGACAATGATAATACTAAAACATGAGCCCATTTCCGCACCGACAATCCCCAGGGGAGACCTTGCAAGGTCTTATCAGGTGAAGGGAGAGCCCGGTGCTACTTACCATCTGCACACATATATGCAGTTAATAAACAACATATTAAAAAAGGAGAAAGAAAATGTCAAGGATTATTTTTTTGTCTTGTAATTGATTTTCCTTGTCCATTTAAGCAAGAATAGACGAGAGGAACAGACACACGAGCCGACAGTAAGATCTATCGTAGAGAGAGAGAGAATTTGGCGAGTGCACGCAAACTCTCGTTAACATTACACCAATTTGTGGCACTACAAAGCTAGAGAAACACTTTGGTCCATGTGGAAGAGAGCCAGGCTGATTGTAAGACTCGTCCAATGGGACGTGGAGGATCGCAATGAGATGTAAGCTGCCACAAGGATCGTCACCAGACGATCATCATGACGTCACTAGAGGTCATCATGTTTTAAATTACATCTTCCTCCCTAGCGAGTACATTGGGTCATTTATACCATGTTTGCTGAGAATGATTACCTCTAAGGTTGGACTGTTATACGTTCGGTCATAAACTAATCACACTCCTCTACATGAATCGCTAATCGCCCCCAGAGTCAGAACAGAGTTTCCTACAGATGATCTGGAAGTCATGTGATGCAGCTTTCTACAACAGAGAATTAGAAACCTTAGAGTAGACGTAATCCACAATTGCTCACAACTACGCCCGGATAATGTTTAGGAATTTTAATAAAAGTGCCTTCTGAACGTTATATTCAACCTACGCGAGACACAACCTTTAGTATGCAGCTACATAATGAAATTCCCGCCTGAAAACAAACACAAATCGGAAACTAGAAAGGCTGCAGAGATAATGCGCACACAAACACATACTTTATTTCACGTAGGAGCCTGGTATTTCCAAATGTTAACAGCTCTAACAGAGTTGAGACCCCTTTTTAAATGGTATTAACACCAGAGCAAGTAATGAGGAAACTAGAGAAACTTAACTTAACAAATCACAATCCAATTAGTCGAGAAAATTGGAAGCCAGAATCGAATCGTGGAACTACCGACCAGCATCACTAACGAGCATCCTCTGCAAATTTCTAGAAGAACCCAATTACTCTAAACAAAATTAATGGAAGTATTCTATCTTAAAGCAGTATGAATTTAGCAAAGGAAAATCTGCTTGACATCAAAATTACCATAAGAAATTATATAAAAGTGAAGGATGGACAGACGGAATTTGTATCACTTGTCACACTCTCCCACAAAAGAGACTGCTGCCGAAGCTGGAGAAGCTGACTGATGTTTCTAGTAAAGTGCAAAAGTGGGTGAGGGATTACTTTTAAAGAAGGATGATAAGGGTAAGAGTGTGGGCAGAGACTTCAGAGAAAGGTAACGATTGGATTACGTCAAAGGTCGGTTGCAGGTTCCCAACCTGTTCTTAGTACACGTCAAACGACCTGACAGAACATGGGCCTCCTTCACGTAAATTTTGTCTGATGACTGAAACCTAATGAGAACAATTAGAACATAGACCGACAGAAATAATCTTCAACAGAGCTCTTAATACACTATAGAGGCGTGGCCGAAAAATTGATGCTACACCAGCATACAGGATAAAGAAGAAAGAGATTCTTTTATAAGAGAACGAGAAAGACCTGCAAGAATATATCCTTAAATTAATTGCTACACCACACATTAGCAGGAAAACAAAAGCGGAGTTTTCAATATTGACTAATGTCCAAGTTGTCCTCATACATGTGGACAGGAGGTCCTTCCGAGTCCTGTATACAACACATATGAGATCGAGATAATGGCGCTCAGAGATCGTCATCTGAAAAGCAGTCATTTAAAAAAAATAGAAAAGGGCCAAAGACATGTAACGATTTGTTGGTTTTCCCGAGGTGAAAGAGTATTGGCTATGAGGAAATGACCGAGAGGACCTCAACAAAGACTAGCAAGAGAAATAAATAGGTGGGTAACATGATAGCGACATAAATGATTTGTAAAAGATTTACAAAGTGGAAAAAAAAGTTTAGTTCAAAGCAAAAACCGCGGACCGAGGGAGACATAGATGGAATCGAGTGACAAATGACTCACAGAGATTTAAGTAAAAAATTCAATGTCTGACTTTTCAACAAGTGTAATGGTTTAGACAAAGAAGTAGTTAAAGTTAATCAATAAAATATTAAAGGCGTATCTGATAATAAAAACTTGGGATACCGAGTCAACGGATTGACAAAGAATGGTCAATAGGCGTTGCTAAGAGCCATGTTTGCTTGACCTAACTAGAAACCATCTAAGCGAACGAAAACACACCCACACACACACACACCACACACACACCCCCACACCACACCTCTCATATTGAATTAATTAGTAAATTGAACGAAAGTACTGACCATTTAAATAGCAAGTTGTATGCCTTGAGGGTGTAGTGAAAGACCTGAGCAAGGATAAGATTAAGTGGAAACAGGAGGCCAGACACAGGATACAGAATAGGAGATGAAGTAACTTAATGAAACGGACAGAGAGAAAGATCTAGGAGTTGATATCACACCAAACCTGTCTCCTGAAGCCCACATAAAGAGGATAACATCTGCGGCATATGCGAGGCTGGCTAACATCAGAACAGCGTTCAGGAACCTGTGTAAGGAATCATTCAGAATCTTGTACACCACATATGTAAGACCAATCCTGGAGTATGCAGCCCCAGCATGGAGCCCGTACCTTGTCAAGCACAAGACGAAGCTGGAAAAAGTCCAAAGGTATGCCACTAGACTAGTCCCAGAACTAAGAGGCATGAGTTACGAGGAAAGGCTGCGGGAAATGCACCTTACGACACTGGAAGACAGAAGAGTAAGGGGAGATATGATCACAACCTACAAAATCCTCAGAGGAATCGACCGGGTAGACAAGGACAAACTATTCAACACTGGGGGGACGCGAACAAGGGGACACAGGTGGAAACTGAGTACCCACATGAGCCACAGAGACGTTAGAAGGAACTTTTTCAGTGTCAGAGTAGTTAACGGATGGAATGCATTAGGCAGTGATGTGGTGGAGGCTGACTCCATACACAGTTTCAAGGGTAGATATGATAGAGCCCAGTAGGCTCGGGAATCTGTACACCGGTTGATTGACAGTTGAGAGGCGGGACCAAAGAGCCAAAGCTCAACCCCCGCAAGCACAAATAGGTGAGTACAAATAGGTGAGTACACACACACATACACACACACACACACATATACACACACACAAGCGATGTGGTGGAGGCTGACTCCATACACAGTTTCAAGTGTAGATATGATAGAGCCCAGTAGGCTCAGGAAACTGTACACCTGTTGATTGACGGTTGAGAGGCGGGACCAAAGAGCCAGAGCTCAACCCCGCAAGCACAACTAGGTGAGTACAACTAGGTGAGTACACACACACACACACACACACACACACACACACACACACACACACACACACACACACACACACACACACACACACACACACACACACAGCCCAGTAGGCTCAAGAATCTGTAGACCAGTTAATTGACAATTGAGAGGCGGGACCAAAGAGCCAAAGCTCAACCCCCGCAAGCACAAATAGGTGAGTACAAATAGGTGAGTACACACAATCAGCTAAATAATTGTAATGATTCTCCATAAGATTATTATCTTTCAGCATCAATCATATATTTCTTAAGAAATTCTTTATTTTTAAGTGAACAACTTTTTTTTCAAGTAAACTCCTTTATTTTTAAGTGAACGACTTTATTGTTGATAATATGAATCAGATGTATGTCATATATTACATTAAATATTCCTCTAGCACTTTAATAATGATGGCAATACCCATCACATACGAACGGTATACCAGTATTTGATGACAGTACCCTTTCCCTGAGGACACTATCCATACCTTGAGGACAGTACCCATACCTTGAGGACAGTACCCATACCTTGAGGACAGTACCCATACCTTGAGGACAGTACCCATACCTTGAAGATACTATCCATAACTTTAGGGCTTTACTTCCAGCTAGAGAACTGTATTACCAACAGAGGACTGAAAAAATACAGAGCTTCATCTCCACTATGGAACACCTTCCAGCTCTTTGGTTTCTGTTTTGTATAGTATTTTTCCATCTTAGTCATAAAGACAGTGTCAGCTGGGCAGCATTTGTATTTTTGTCAAATCACGTTTAAATGATTAGCTTCAGTATGTGTAAAATCTATCAAAGCAATTATGGAGTCGAAATTACATAAAGATTCTATAACAGATTTATGGATTAGTGATCAACAATCGATAATTGTTACAAAGTCCGGTCCTAAAGGTAAACAAATATTTTTTTGTAATATATTTCCTGTTGAGATTTGTTCAGCTGGATCCATTCAGATTCAGATTCAGATTCACCAGACAGTGTGATTCTACTTGGATCAGACTGTGGCCTATCTTGGATCAGGTAATATGGGTTCAGCTTACAACCAGATGAGTCCATTAGTGTGGTCCAACCGGGTCCAGTCATGAGGCGTTTCTTGGACCAGTCAGTTCAGTTCAGCTGAGTTGTATATGAGTTATGTCCCAGAGTGAGGCAAGCATCACGCCAGGGGAAGCTGCACAGTATTTCTAGCAAGAAATTGTACAAGTAATTTCCATTTTCCTCCTTTTTTTATCGACCTCATGACCTCGTTCCTGTTTTTTCTTCTTCCCCCCAACAAGATTACTCTCTCCTGCCTTTCCCAGATATCCCGCTTCTCTCCCTTCCTCTGATTCTTCCCTTCCTCCACCCCAAACTCCTCCTCCCATTCCTTCCGACTATCTCCTCTCTTCCTATTGCTGCTGCCACTCACACTAGTGCACCTATTCATTCTTCTCGTCCTTATCAGTTGTCTCCTTTTTATCCCATATTCGTTTCCTCTCTTTTCTCCTCCCTCTCCTCCTCCGATGAAAGGGTGTGTGTGAGAAAGAGAGAGAAAGAGAGAGAGAGAGAGAGAGAGAAAGACCTTGGAACACAAGAGAAGGCTAAACAATTAATTTCCGCTATATTACCTGCAAAATTTAAACACAATATTCTTTAGCCAAAGCGGCAGATGTCAGGGAATATTATACGGTTGTAAATTTGAGTTATCAGGTGAAAGTAAGTCAAGGGAAGAGTGTGAGGGATGAGGGGAAGGGGGTAAGGGGAAGGCGGTGAGGGGAAGGGGGTGAACCTGTCTTTGGGAAGGGTGGTCAACCAGAGTGATGAGTGTTGCTCACATTTTGATGATTATGTTATGAAATATATATATGTAATATTTGAACATTACAGATTACGGAAGACTAATAGCTCTACCTCCCACAACTCTTCTGAAACTTAGATTACTTATGTCACTTTAGAACATGAATTATACGTTTTACATTCCCCATCATTGAAAATTGAATGGAGTTACAAAGAGGCTGACACAGACAGGAATCGATTCCCACTCATCCCTGGACTTGAAACACAAAACTTGTCGCCTTCCTGGAACAAGGTACTCACCACCACATCACTTGGTACTAAATTCTCGCAAGAACAGCATCGATCTAATACAACAGATTACATTTTTCAAAATATCTTCGAAACTGGGAAAAATATTGATACTGCATGACGGCATCGAACCTGCATCCCTGGACTCTCCAGGCATACATACTACCCACTGAACCATGATAAGCTTAAATAGCATAACCAATTGTACTACCTGAATTTCCATCACGTTCTTGTGTTGCCCTCTTCGTGCGTGCAAAATAATCCTTGAAAAAATGTGTTTCAGACCCAAGAAATGGATAGCCTATAATGACCAAACCACACACCAGAAGAGGGAGAAACAACGACGTTTCGGTCCGTCCTGAATCTTTATCAAATCGTATAATAACGTACATAGGTAAGCTATGGGTAACCCACACTGATAACCTACATAGGTAAGCTATGGGTAACCCACACTGATAACCTACATAGGTAAGCTATGGGTAGCCTACATTGATGATACAGCTCCTCCCTCTCTCTGTACAAACAGCGACACAGCCTGGCCTGGTTCAGGGGTCATTTAACATATACCTGGCAGGTGTTGGACTTCGTGCTATGTTAAGTCACATAATTACCCTTCAAGATTAATTTGCAATAATGATAAGATTGATTAGGATATTTATGTTAATATGAATGTTATCTGTTGTGTT
This sequence comes from Procambarus virginalis, assembly GCA_020271785.1. Lineage (NCBI taxonomy): Eukaryota > Metazoa > Arthropoda > Malacostraca > Decapoda > Cambaridae > Procambarus > Procambarus virginalis. Next base: position 32,741,241 of record WNGS01165523.1, on the reverse strand, counting down.
AATATTATTTACTATAATTAGAGGAATATTTACATAATAAATAATATATTTTATATATTATAAAATGATAATAATGGTGATAATGTAAATTAAAAGTTTTGTAAATATTGACCATAAACAAACATAATATTTACGTTTTCAAATCATTTGTTATATGGGAAATATTATCGTTTATAATATACAAAAATACAATGCCCAGTTCAATCAAGTCTCATAAACTGTTGAGAATTTATTTAAGCAACAATATTATGCTTCTGTTCTTGTGACTTAAATTGTGAAACATATAAAGTTTTCGTCCAGTTATTAGAAGGCTCATGTGAGGATCTTTTTCAGTGAAAGAGATCCAGTCTCGTTTTTACAGTCTTATGCACGTTGTCTTATATATATGCTTTCCATTATATAAGCTGTGTCTTGTATAAGCTGTGTCTTGTATAAGCTGTGTTTTGTATAAGCTGTGTCTTGTATAAGCTGTGTTTTGTATAAGCTGTGTTTTGTATAAGCTGTGTCTTGTATAAGCTGTGTTTTGTATAAGCTGTGTTTTGTATAAGCTGTGTTTTGTATAAGCTGTGTCTTGTATAAGCTGTGTCTTGTATAAGCTGTGTTTTGTATAAGCTGTGTCTTGTATAAGCTGTGTCTTGTATAAGCTGTGTCTTGTATAAGCTGTGTCTTATATAAGCTGTCTTGAATAAGCTGTGTCCTATATAAGCTGTCTTATATTAACTGTGAATAAGTTTATATAAACTTGTATAAGCTGTGACATATAAACTGTGTGTTAAAGTAATTACCTTTTTGCCATATTAGATAAAATAATGTTGAATTCGATGTGCAAATGTTAGTATGAATATATAATTAAAGCAAATATAAATTTTGAATAAATGTGATAATTGAGGTTTAACGAGAATGTTCATTTATAATCAACAATACTGAAAGGAAAATAATAATGATAGAAGTAATTGCGATGCTAATAAAACTGTCTTCAAATAATAACATTTAAATAATGATATTTATAGTATAACAATGTCATACGAAATAACTATATATATATATATATATATATATATATATATATATATATATATATATATATATATATATATGAGTGTGTGTGGGTGTGTGTGTCGTACCTAGTAGCCAGAACGCACTACTTGGCCTACTATACAAGGCCCGATTTGCCTAATAAGCCAAGTTTTCCTGAAAATATATATTTTTCGATTTTTTTTCTTATGAAATGATAAATCTATCAATTTCATTATGTATAAACTCATTTGTCTTAATTTGAGTTGAAACTAACGTAGATATATGACCGAACCTAACCTAACCTATCTTAACCTAACCTAAACTAACATAACTAAGTCAATAATTTATGTTCTTAATATAATATAATAATAATAATTCAAATAAAGCAAATGGAAACAATTTGTTGATAATAAAGAAAATCACTCGGCCTATTAGGCAAATCGGGCCTTGCATAGTAGGCCGAGAAGTACGTTCTGGCTACTAGGTACGACATATATATATATATATATATATATATATATATATATATATATATATATATATATAATTATATATAATTGTGTAGTTAGTGAAACTTTATCTAAAAGGCAAAACAAATCAGATCAGCCTTGCCGTTCTGCTTTAAGGTGTAATCAGTTCAAAAGTGAATGTGAATGAGGAGATAATATTTATTCTCTGACTATATTTGACCCATGTCCTCTTTCCCACTGATGTGCACACACTACTCTCACAAACACACACACACACACACACACACACACACACACACACACACACACACACACACACACAAGTACATACCTGTGTATTCATGCGTATTATAAATATTATGAACACTCCCCAAAAACATATAAATTATTATATAAATGGCTACATCCATCAAACAGAAAATGTATATGAAAATAAGAGGCCAAGAAGCGACACACGAAGTTATGGAATCATTCCTGTGTAAGAGCAAACAATGGTGAAAGGTTTAATGTCGTTCAGGACCTCGACTGTTAGAAAAAAACATGAAAGATCCTGGGGAATCAGTCACTGTCAGTCTCCAGGTAATCACACTAAGATGCTGTGTTGTTGGTCAATATTGGTGGTCAATCTGGTCAGGGAGATGGCTGTGAGAGGCGTGGTTGTACGTAAGGAAGTTGGTTGTCAGAATCGTAGTTACTCATAGCAAATGTTATACAACAAATATTTTAAATATTTGACAAAATGTCGATTTAATTCGGTGTAGTGCATTAAAAAAATGTTTTGTTTTTTAATTATGGAACATAATTTAGTTTAAACTATCTCATTGTCAAAACACACACACACACACATACAGGTAAATGAGCCATAGGGACGTTATAAAGAACTTTTTCAGTGTCAGAGTAGTTAACAGATAGAATGCATTAGGCAGTGATGTGGTGGAGGCTGACTCCATACACAGTTTAAAGTGTAGATATGATAGAGCCCAATAGGCTCAGGAATCTGTACACCGGTTGATTGACAAGGCGAGACCAAAGAGTCAGAGCTCAACCACCGCAAACACACACACACACACACACACACACACACACACACACACACACACACACACACACACACACACACACACACACACACACACACACACCTTAGCACAAGATGGAGCTTGCTAGTAATGCTCGACCCTAGATGAACCTATGACTACCCACACACACACACTCCCAAACACTCCAAAACACACACACAAAATGTTCCGTCAAACAATCACTCCACACAAGGTATAAAGGGTCAGCTTCTGTGTACACCCCCCTGAACAACACCACATTTTCCTCATAACTTAAACAGATAGCGGTCAGTCGCCCACAAAAGCACTTATCTGTCTCTGACCTGATCAGCGATGCGGTAAGAGGCAGCAGAACGCACATTACGTAAACCTCAATATATATATTTAAGACACACGCGCGCGAGAGAGGGAGACACCCGACCCGTCCTGACAGCATTCACCATGAGGATGCATTTGACCTGCTGACCGACGGAAACACCAGCTGGCTGGCTGGCTGCTTCTTCCTGGATCACTCGAATGTTTCTTACCTAAATTCCGTTTAAGTGAGAGGCAATAATGCCAAATAGTCCTACGTTCCGGTGGGATGCTTGAGGGATGCTGCAGCTGACCTACTTTTATAAAGAAAATTAAGAAATTGTCTTTATGTTCGGTTATGTATTTTTTCAGAAATATTTCATTATTTCACTAATGTTAAGTTCTGCTATTCAAAAGTTAAGTCGCAATATTCGGAATTAAAAATGTTTAAACATGGCTGAAATCTATCTTAGAACAGTAAAGCAATAAATTGGGGTAATTTTCCTATTTATAAATATTTAACTTGCTACCAGAATTACAAATTCGTCTTCTAAGACTTGAGACATTTATTCCTGGAATTGAACCTGTCGAACATATGTAAACAAAAGCACGAATTGCGTGTTTCACTTCTCAGACATCAAGTTTTACAAGCTTTGAGCTCTTGGTGAAGCAAAACTCTACATGCAAAGGATCCAGCGACGCAAATATTTTAGCAACGCAAACCTAAAGTGATACAAATGTTTTTGAAACATTCTCGCGATGCAAGGTATTGAGAAGCAATAAATAATCAAAGAAGCTGTCTTTGCGTTGACAAACCAACTATCTTGACATCAACACAGCCGCTATCTTCACATTGACTAAGCAACTATCGTTGTTGACAATTCATGGATCGTTGTGTCGTCAATGCAACTATCTTTGGGTTGACAATGCAAGTATATCAACATTGTCAGAGAAGGGTTCAGAATATAGACAACTTTTATGTAACTGATGTTATGTAAAAGCAGGCAGAACATTCCCAATGACTTGGGCTTCTTCAGGAATCCCGGACATTTTGTCAACGTTTTTTTCACGACGTTCAGATCTTGGTACGTGATGCTGCACAAGCGTTTCTGACAAGTGACATTCACCATAACAATTGTTGAACACTGTTTTCATCTTTTGAACATTATCTGCATTTGCTTATTATCTGCATTGTTTGCATCTTAGTTGAACATTCGTTAGCGTTAAACAACAATTTCACGATGTTAACTGCTATTAACTGCTGCTGCTATTGTTGCTGTTTTAGTGTTCAAAGAGTGCTATCTTGCTATCTGTTATGACCCCGTTAGTTAGTTGAGAATTTAATGCACTTGTTTCATTGCGTCGTAACCTTTTATCTCTGTTCACCCTAATATGTCTAAATTTTCATTTGTACTGTTTTTCTTAAATACAAATTCATAATGTTTCAAAAATTTGGTTAATTGTGCCAGTTTTTTTATTCGTTTTCGAACGTGAATGTGTTTTTGTTCTCATATATGTATTGGATGGTGTTTAATATATGTTGAACGGTGTCTATTCTCTGTTGGATTGCATTAACTATGTATTGAATCCGTCAATGGTCCGTTGACGCCGTTAAATGCCTGTTAAACTCCTTTATTGACGATTCCTCCGTCATCTATTGAACATGACATGGCAGTTTTCTTTATAATGAACTACTGAACATGGACACACCTCTCTGTCACATCTCCCTTCTGTCCGGAGACAGGCGTCGTTTCCGGGTTCAAACAAGTGACTCTTAGGGACGGTGACAGGAAATATCAAGAACATCGCAAGAACTTCTTCTGGTGGTTGGAAACCGACTGAAAATGGCAGTGTCTTCAATGACGTGAGAGATATATTTGTACTGATTTAGAATAATTATTTAATTTCGAAGACACTCTCACCCCATGAGCCTTAATGGCCTATTTTTGTGTCAGCATTAACCTGTAATCATATATTACAGGTTTAATAGCTCATTACCGAGGCATCGATGGCTTTTGAAGCTGTTCCTAATGATTTATAATAAAATCAGTGATACAAGAGAAATGCACGAGTCGATCTAAAAAATTTAACTGTAGAGGCAAATAGAGGGACAATTTTTAGACTTTATCTGACAGTAAGTCACAATAGTGTGGCTGAACTTTAAACCTAATATTTTCAAATTTGTCGTTCGGATTATTTGTTTATACTAGCCAATTATTTGATTCGTGCTTTTGGTTCAAAATTAGATTATAAATGAATCTGTGGGCCTAGTGTGTTTAAAAAAACAAACGTGAATTAGTTTAGGATTAGTTCAAAAGTTAATTCGTGCTTTGAAAAACTAATATATATCATTAATAAAGGCAAATCTCATGATCGAGAAACCTAATGTTTTGTAGTGTATTAAACACAGAATCCGATCCTTCTCCTGATCTTAGAAATTTGAGATTCGAAGCTCATATTACCCGATAAATAAAGGTTTCAATCATATAGCGCCTCCAGGAATCCCACCAGTAGCAACATCAAGAACACTGCCAGGAGCACCACCAGGAGCACCACCACGAGCACCACCAGGAGCACCACCACGAGCACCACCACGAGCACCACCACGAGCACCACC
>WNGS01165523.1:32673949-32687297 GCA_020271785.1 Procambarus virginalis | reverse complement strand
AGTATAATATAGTATATATATCTAATATATCTATAATATATATATATTCTATATATATATATATATATTTATTATATATATATTATATGTGTGTGTGGTATTTTCGTTGTTCACTTTAGATATTTTAGTATCAAGTTAAATTACGTGAAATAACGTTAATACTTGTTGATATATAAAAAGGTTTCCACACACACATACTCTTTTTTTCTTCTCACTTATGCACTGTCTCTTCACACACACATACACAGTTGTGCATTCTGTTTTTCACATCCCTGGAAAACAGAAGAGTAAGGGGAGTCATGATACCACCTACAAATCTCAGGGGAATTGACAGGGTGGACAAAGACAAATTCTTCACCACGGGTGGAACACGAACAAGGGATCACAGGTGGAAACTAGTACCCAGATGAGCCACAGAGACGTTAGAAAGAATTTTTTTCAGTGTCAGAGAGTTAATAAACGGAATGCATTAGGAAGTGATGTGGTGGAGGCTGACTCCATACACAGTTTCAAATGTAGATATGATAGAGCCCAGTAGGCTCAGGAATCTGTACACCAGTTGATTGACAGTTGAGAGGCGGGACCAAAGAGACAAAGCTCAACCCCCGCTAGCACCAAAGTGAGTAAAACTTGGTGAGCCACTCACCCACCCACACACACAAAAGCTTTGTTTATCTAGCTCCTATTGACCCCCCCCCCTCATCCCCCCACCCTCCATTTTTCCCCATCCGCCGGGTCGACCCGAACACCAGACTACGATCCGCGATGTCACTGTACACACACTCACACCACTCACACACACACACACACACATTTTGTCCCCGCACTCTACATGGTTTCCTCACACACTCGTACTCTCTGCTCACACACATACATTCTCTACTCACACAACCATACACCCTGTTTATGAATACATGCTCTCTTCTCACTTATAAGTTATTTCCTTTCCCACACAATATTACAGTGTTAGCTTTCTCTTCTCACATATTTTATGTCTCACCACAAAAGCTTATAACCATCCCTCATTACACTCCACACGGTCGGCGTTCAATCCCCGACCGTCCAAGTGGTTGGGCACCATTCCTTCCCCACCACCCCGCCCTTCCAAAAGCCTTATCCTGACCCCTTCCCAGTGCATATAGTCGTAATGGCTTAGCGCTTTCCCCTAATAATGCCATGTCACACTTATTTGTTTTCCACACGTATGTTTCTCAATCTCCTCATACATATTGTTGCTGCACTCTCCTCACACTCCCATAGCTTCTCACACTTCCTAGACACAAGACAGGCGCTGAATGAGGTATTTGCAGTCAAGGCCCCTGATCTGAGTGCATTCATGAAAGACAATGAGGAAAGGGAGTGGTGTAATTATCGTGTTTCGTGAGTTTTCGTTATCGATGGATAATTATCGTTTTGCAACGTTGATTGTTTACACTGTGTTCGTGTAGCATAATGTGTGGTTACGACTTGGGTGTAGCTGTGCGTGTTGCTAGTATCTCGTTTTGTTAACTTCTCATTAGTATTCTCCTTGATATGCCATCTCATTCAGTTTTATACGACAATCATGTTCACTCTTATTCTTCGCCTTTCTAACGTAAATAAGATTTGTTCTTAATTTCTCATCATAATAGATATTGTTAATTCCAGGAATCAGCTTGTCATCCTTCTCTGTATAATAATATATATATATATATATATATCTCGGAAAGTATACTCTGCTTCTCGGCTTGTAAAATTGAGAGTTTACTGTAGACCTGGACTATGTTCAGGACAAAAGTATATATACTGGTTACTCAGTAAGCTATTATGGCGGCTCTAATAATTCTTCAGATAATGACAAACAAACATTTCCTATCTGTAAATGTAAATGTTATTTTGTTCCTTTCCCAAAGCAAAACATGAAATATTAATTACAATATTAATAATTACAATACTAATAAATTACAATATTAATAAATGTCCATAAGAAATGTCCATAACTTAGTTTTGCAAAAAAAATTGATTTCGTTTCGAATGTTCTGATGAAGCGAATTTTAATAACAGCATCACAAAATGTTTTAAAACCATTTTTGGGTCTGATTCCAAGACTTGTAAAGAGAGTGACAGTTTCTCTGGTGTTTGTGTAAGTAGCTCGTGCTACTGTAAGTAGCTCATGCTACTGTAAGTAGCTCATGCTACTGTAAGTAGCTCGTGCTACTGTAAGTAGCTCATGCTACTGTAAGTAGCTCGTGCTATTTACAGCTCTTTTGACCAAGTTTTTCCTTCGTTGTGTTGTGTGGGAGTTCCCCTGTTGTTTACCTTCACCAGAATCAAGTTTCCTCATTTCCTTCTTTCACATCGTTTGAATATTTTTCTTTTGGACCAACAGAGTCATCAATTTCCAGGGTAACTGTTCAGATAAAAATTCATGCTTGGGTTAACTCATAATGATTATCCAGACACCAAAAGCTGAAACTCAGGCTCTGCATACAACAAAACTAAGTGACCACACGCACGCACGCACACACACACACACACACACACACACACACACACACACACACACACACACACACACACACACACACACACACACTGATTCTGAAAGGAATCATTCAGAATCTTGTACACCACATATGTAAGACCAATCCTGGAGTACGCGGCCCCAGCATGGAGCCCGTACCTTGTCAAGCACAAGACGAAGCTGGAAAAAGTCCAAAGGTATGCTACTAGACTAGTCCCAGAACTAAGAGGCATGAGTTATGAGGAAAGGCTGCGGGAAATGCAACTTACGACACTGGAAGACAGAAGAGTTAGGGGGGACATGATCACAACCTACAAAATCCTCAGGGGAATTGACCGGGTAAACAAGGATGAACTATTCAACACTGGAGGGGCGCGAACAAGGGGACACAGGTGGAAGCTGAGTACCCAAATGAGCCACAGAGACATTAGAAAGAACTTTTTCAGTGTCAGAGTAATTAGTAAATGGAATGCACTAGGCAGTGATGTGGTGGAGGCTGACTCCATACACAGTTTCAAATGTAGATATGATAGAGCCCAGTAGGCTCAGGAAACTGTACACCAGTTGATTGACAGTTGAGAGGCGGGACCAAAGAGCCAAAGCTCAACCCCCGCAAGCACAATTAGGTGAGTACAATTAGGTGAGTACACACACACACACACACACACACACACACACACACACACACACACACACACACACACACACACACACAACACACACACACACAAACCCTAACCACTTCCCCTCGACTTTTCCCACCACACACATACACTTCTGTTTCTTTTTAATAGGTTAGTGTGTTATTATGCAGCGGTGGAAGCCAAGCCAGCGGCGCCAGCTGCTGCTGCTGAGGACGGCATGTGGCGCCACCCAGCACAAAACAACCATGAATATCTACATCTAATTCGCCCCCCTCCAGCATGAAGGCCTCCCGACGTCACGGTCTCTTAATCACATGCATATTTCGTGCTAACGTAGGCGCCAATTCTTCCTGAAAACACATATGGTTCGCCACTCATCACCTCATTATCTCAGCTAACACGTCTCATTTTGTTCATTACGGTCCCCAAGGTACAAATTATAGAATACTGTGAAAAGTACCGTTTCACATATATCTCGTTTTTTTCTATGAAACGGTAGGTTAGGTTAGGTGGGATGTTTGGGTTTCTCCGTTCGTGGTTATGTTAGCATTTTGTTCGTTAGCAACGACAAACGAACGCTGTCTGCTTTAGGTCTGTTGACCCATTTTTCATGGAGAATATTTCGCTTTCAGGATTAAGAGGCACGCATATATCCACCTGGGTTTTTACCCACGACATTCTCACTGATGATACGGTAATTGTTGGTATTACAGGAGGTTGGGTTCGGTGGGATGCTTGGGTTTGTACGTAAAAGAGATGCAAAATTCATAAGGATTTTAGTATGTAATATGGTATTACATATTACAGGCTCAAAGTATTATGGCTAATACTTTGGCCTTAGTGAGAATCTAATTTTGACACCCCACTCTATTTCAATAATAATAATAATAATAATAATAATAATAATAATAATAATAATAATAATAATAATAATAATATTGATAATAATAATGAAAAATCTTACGTACCTAAGGCTCCAATGTATTTTCTCACTGATAAATCACGTGTGTATACTATACTCTCTGTATATAATAGTAATAATAATAAGAAGAAGAAACAATAATACTATTATGACAAATACATAAAATAACATTTAAAATCAGTTCGCAATAATTATTAGAGTTAACAGCTTAAATCAGATAATTTAAGTCTTGCACCTCAACACAGCGTTCCTTCCGCTCATTGTTACCTGATTAACTAACCACAATGGCACGTACTATTAGTAACACAGTGGCTCCCAGAACGAACAAATCTTCACGAGTGAGCATGTCTTAAGGTAGCGAGTAAGTAAATCTTAAAGTAACGAGTGAGCAAATCTTAAGGTAGCGAGTAAGTAAATCTTAAAGTAACGAGTGAGCAAATCTTAAGGCAGCGATTGAGAAGACCACTAAGGTAGCGAATGGGCAAATCCTAAGGTAACAAACACCCACAACTATAATCACAACCACCGATGAACCACCTTCAATAACAAAGGCAAAATTACCGTGATTCCTTCTAATTATGCAATATTTTTTTTATAATTTAACAATGACATCTTCATTTAAGATATATTCACTAACTTTAAACACAGTTTGCTAGGAATCAGCACTCCAGTACATAACGAGTACTCATTAGATGTTTAACGATCACTCACCTTATTAATGAGAGTTCGTTAAACGACGTTTTGGTATTTTAACGATAATACGGTAAATAAATGAGTACAATTTTCTATATACAGTTTATATAAAAAATCCCGAATAATTATACATAACGAGAACATAATAATGGCTTCACAGACCATAAGCGATAACTAACGTAAGTAACGAATAGTCTCAGAACTAACGAGTATTCATTAGAATTTTTCTCATGAATACGGTGCCAATCAAGGGCTAGGCAGCAGCATGTATACTCCGAGAGGTGTATTCCGATTGCGGTATACATATACACTGAGAGTGTACTTTAGTCCTGGACAATATGGACTGTCCCGGACTGACGTATATTTGCTGGTTGGACAGATGGCGCTTGTGGCAGCCTTAACAAAATTCATCGATGTATCAATTAGATAATCAATGTATCAATTAGATAATTATTATAGTAGTAGGCATCCATCAGTCTCAGGAGACTATGGTGTTACGCTCTGGTTGTCGGTCTGGAGTGGCCTCTCCAGGGCGTAAAGCCAGGGTAGGTTGATAAGGAGAAGCTGTTACCAAGGCAGCAGGTTCCCCCCTCTCCACGGCGCCGAAAGTCTCCAATGGAAAGGCAAACGCCAATACGGATGTGTTGGCGTTCATCCCCCGCCAATACGGGGGATGAGCTGCGGCTCTTTGGTCCCGCCTTTCAACTATCAACAGGTTCCTGAGGTGATGCAATGTGTGTGTGAGAGGGAGAGAGAGACAGACAGATATATAGAGCGATTTAAGGATACAAAAAGAATTCGAGAACTCTATCGAGAGACAAATCCTTGTTAAAGTCACTTCATTCCATGCCAGTGTTTAGCCTACCTTGCAGCAACATGAAGGACAGTGGCACCATCCATGTCGGAGAGGTCGAGGCTGTGTTTGGAGTATTTCTTGAGGAACTTAATGCTCTCTAGATGCCCCAGAGCGGCGGCGTCATGCAGGGGAGTCGCTCCCACGTCACATCGCATCACCTCCCTCTCCCCCTGGTCCTCCAGCAGGAAGCGCAGGATATGGATGTGGTCTCCTCTTGCAGCGTAATGCATGCACGTTGCCCCCTGAAGGTCGTGGGCTCGTGCGTCCATACGACTCTGTTTGGCCAGGTCTTGGAGGTACTCTAGATCTCCAAGACGACAAGCGAGGAGGGTCGTGGATATAATGTCGTCCTTAGGAAGCAGGTGCACTAATGTCGATTTCAGAGCTTCGAGATGTCGGTCGTTGCGGAAGAGAGAACCAAGAACTTCGGGCTTGGATCCACGCCCAACTTGGCCGATCTCGCAGTACGTGTGATTACTCCATGTGCTGCTGCTGTTGCTGCTGCTGCTGCTGCTGTTGATGCTGCCGTGTCTGAGCTGTTTGGTGTCACTGTCTGAGAGACTGTCGTTGCCAAAGCTGTCCTCAACATCTTCATAAGTGTGCATTGAATATATACTCTCTTGGCATCCACAGGAGCAATTCAACTCGCTGTAGTAGTTGGAGTCCAAGTAATCGGGATGCGGCTCCGATACAGGAGGCAACGGTAAAGGTTTTCTGAGGTTTGGGAAGAGTGAGCTACAGAAAGAAGGGACGTCGGAATTCGCGCTGTCAACATTGGAACCTGTATAAGGGTTGAAGTACACGCGGGTTGCTCCTCTTTTTTCATTGTTAGGATTACCAAAATCTGTATATTCGAAATCGGAAGAATCGTCTTCCTTGGTACTGGATCCTTCACAGATACTCTTCCCAGCGGTGTTAAATCTCATCGTTCCATCATCGTCACTTGACTCATTTTCTTTCTCATTCTTAGGGTTGTCGCCGCAACGATTCCATTTATCACCGCTGTTGGACACCTCGGACATAGATTGACTGGAATTCATTGCTGTCAGCTGTATCCAGGTGGCGATGTTGGTCTTCCAGTGAACACTTTTCTTGGGCCGACACGTTGGTTTATGGATTCGACCGGAATTGCGAGGATTTTCCTTCCCATTAGCCAGTTGAAGCTGTGGTGTACTTGGGTTAAGCTTGAGGGTTTCGTAGCTTGTGGATCGTCGTATCAGAGGGCTGTATATGTTTTGTTTAGGACTTCTGACTCTGAGATGTGAACGGCTGATTCCGGATAATTTTCCTCTTAAAAATTCTTCTGAATTTGACACGGCTTTGAACACAGGACTTTGGGACTCCCTTAGTTTGGGACTATGAAGAAAAATCATTGGACTTTGCGTTCTTATATTACGATGATTTCTCGCATTAGCGTCATCACACCATCTGTCACTCAAAACTTTCCATGCCCTGGGAGGGGCACCGGGAGTCACCGGTCTGAAAGATCTTTGTACAGCAACTCTTAGAACCTCGCCAGCCAGATCCCTCCTGCTTCTCAGCTTTTCTGAGCCTTTCCAGTAGCCAAGAATATGCTTAAAGTGTGCCAATTCGGTTAGATCTGGAGAGACCGTCCTTCCTGGGCTTCCAGGAAGGTATGTTTTGCAGTAGACCATTTTGGCTCTTGGAAATTTTGGTGAAAAATTACTTGTTTTTTTCATCGAGAGATACAGTATGAATTATTGGTGCCACGTTGCTGCAGACTACAATGACTTCGGAGGGTTAGATAGGCACTCCTCTTCTGTCGCTTCACTAGAGCATTAAGGGTTGTTGCTATCCACTTTAAATTCAGAGGCAAATATTCCTTTGAAATTTTTTTCTTACAGGTAAAATATATGTGAAATTTAATAATGTAAGCCAGTGAATGCATTTTTTCGTTATTCAGATCACGGAAAGTCACTCAATTGAAATATCATTGTGAAAACACATTAATTCTTATAGAGTTATAATATCATTCGCTAATTTTCCTGAAGAAATCAAGAAAATTAGAAGAAATTATAATAGTGCTCCTCGATATAGTACTATAGCAATAAACAAATACATATATATTTTCTCAAATTTAGCTCCAAACATAAAACAGATTTCTTTACGATTTTACTTATAGCTCTAACCCATTCAGGGTCATTCTCACATCCTTAACCAAAACAACATTACGCTAGTCATGTAAACATAATCACTGGATCACTGATATTTTCACCGCATTTTCAGTTGTCTATAAGTTTCACAATTTTACTGTATATAAATAACAATCACCACACTTGCGTGATTTTACGCCCCCAAACTCGTAGAAGCTCTGAAGATATCGTCGACTCCACTGATTTCTTCCTAAGCAACACAAACGTTGAGAACGAAAGCAGTAATATTACTGAAATTTGTAGATATATTGTATATAAACACACTATTGTTGATTCCTGAAAGATCCTTCTGTCCTTCAAATGTCGAGCGGACTTATTGAGTGGAATCCCTAAAGAGGCTTCCACAGGTGGGGTATTGAATCTAGAGTGGTCTCAGACCGCCTAGTAGATGGGTACTACTAGTAAAATACCTCAGAAATGTTACGTGTGCATATTTTACTAGTAGAGCCCCTTAAAAATGATTTAAGATCAGGTAATGCAACTAATGTTCTTCCGCGATTTTAAGTAGGCGGGTACTGCTAGTAAAGTGTCTTCAAGATGTTCTTCAGGTGCTGACTGGATCACTGATGTGTGTGTCGGAGGTAGAGTGCCTCCAAGACGTTCTGCGGGTGGGCACTGCTAGTAGAATTCTAAAATATATTTTGTGTGTGTGGGCATTGTTAGTAGAGTACCTCCAAGATCGTCTGTGGAAGCATGCTAGTAGAATACTTCGAAGATCTACGGATGGGCACTGCTAAAGCACTTCGAAGATGTCCTACAGATGAGCACTGCTGGTAAAGTACTCTGTAGAAGTCCTATTCGAGCGGGTACCGCTACTTCATATCTTACAAATAATAGTCTACAAGCGAGTACTGATAGCATGACTACATGCCACTACATGCGCAGGTTGCTGGAAGAGGGAAAGACAATCCAGGCACCACACCACCACCTCGCCCTGCCTGGGAGCTACTGAGTCTTCCTCAAAACAACACATTCCCCCTCCCCCCACCTCGCCCCCCCCCTGGAACCTCCAAGGAGGGTTGCCAGGGGCCGCCACGCGCAACTCTCCATTCATAACTTTGCTTGTATTGTAAATCTCTCAGCTGATCTGCCTCTGTTTTGAGTCGCTCCATTGACGGATGTTCTGATAAAAATCTTTTTAATTCACATAATTCTCATCATAGCAATAGTACTACAGCGTGAATGTTATGTTGCTGGTGTTGTGTTTAAGGTGATTCAACTGCAATGGGTATTTATAGGTGGTTTAAAGCGTATGGGTTTCTCGGTGGTTGAACCTGCTGTTACTATTAGCATTTGACTCCCTTTGAATCATAGGGTAAACACTAATTAAGAAATAAAATAAAATGGTTGAATAGAAGAAGAATCCAATAACAAGTAAATAAAGCTTTATCACAAACAAAATAAAGAACGACGTAAAATATGAAATAACACTGACACGAAAATAAAAGATTAGTGACTGGAGGGATGACGAAAAACATGTCAATAAACCCCACACACTGGAGACTTCTTGGGGACCACACTGAAGGAACTATTTATACGACATTATTAAACAAACAAGTATCAAAATGACAAGATAGGGATCTTAATTTCACAAATTAGACGTAAGGGATGGATACCGATATTAAATATAATAAATAAGTTATCGAATACAAACCATAAATCTAAATAAATATAACTAAAACAATAATTATAATTAGAGAAATTTCTACAAAAAAACAGAAGAGGAATACACCTTTAAATTATATTTTTTCCAATTCCTTCAGACCAAAATGAGAACATTTGCCAATTAAAACAACCATTACACAAAACATATAATGAGCAGAGGACAAATTTGATCATAGAGAAAACTGTCCCACTTTGAACTACTGATGAGGTAACTCATTCACCGACTCTCCAGAATATTTTATCACTGACTCGCAAACACAGAATGAGGTATTATGCTACTTTGAGGAGAGACTTAAAACCAGTATGTTTGAACAAGCTAGTGAAGTTAAGGGTTACACTGCAGAAACCCTTAAAAAGCTAAGGGGGGGGGGGCAGCTAGTGAAATACCATGAAGAAATTTACAAAAACTTTCCTCGCAAAAATAATGACAGCATTTAATAATATAAAATATGTTCTATGAAGAACAGGTAAACAAGAGCAGCAACCAATGCCATCACTGCAACTTGAAGCTATCAGCTGTAACTTTTTTCCCCAGCAAGATAACATTCTACGCTCCTTCCATAACAACCAAATAGATCACATCAATAACTTTAGATGGCAGCAGCAGACGTGCTCTTGTTAACGAGGTTCCTCCCTCTGGCACCATGGTGGCCGCCGGCCCCTCAGGCAGGAGAAAACTGCCTTGGGAATGAAAGTTCCTTCTACAGTCTCCTTCATCTCCCTTGGTGTAATTACTCACGCCCATACACACACACTCACACACACACACACACACACACACACACGCGCACACACACACACACACACACACACACACACACACACACACACACACACACACACACACACACCACACACACACACACACACACACACACACACACACACACACACACACACACACACACACACACACACACACTAGTGAGGAGCAAGAACTAAATATGGAAAATCCAAACATTTCTTGGAGAATAGTACCAGATGTAAAAGGGTTGAGCTATCTGGCCGGATTTCCAAACCCCACTACACGAAAGAAGGACCAGCAAATGATCACAACATATAAGATACTGAGAGGACTATGCGAAGCTGACAGATACAGCCTTTACCAGAAGAGACAGGATAGAACACTGGCACATAATGGAAACAGGTAACACAAATGAGTTAAGCAAATTAAGGAAATACCTGTATGCCACGCCTGTGGTAAACAAACCAACAATCTTGAAGGAGAAGTCGAGGAAGTCTTCTCCACCATTAGAACGTCCAGAAGTGTGAGCGCGCCAGTGTACAGTAGCTAAGAGTCTGGGAGCTATTAGGTGAATACATACTCGCGCACGCAAGAGCTCCTCGGAAGTGTGCCAGTTACGCCAAACTGTTACTTACTGCTGAGATGAATCGTTCTTCCCAAGTTAATATTTGTAGTCATTTGAACAATATATATATATATACATATATATATATATATATATATATATTATATATATATATTATATATATTTATATATATATATAATATTTTTATATATATATATATATATATATATATATATATGTACATATATATATAATATATATATATATATATATATATATATATATATATATATATATATATATATTTTTTATATATTTTATAACCTTGAAGGGGTACCACCTCTGGTGCAAGTGTAGGGACCCATAGCCTCGGAGAAGAAAATAAAAAGTACCCAGAGAAGACCTTGTGGATCCTCACTGAACACTTTGATATTTTCTTCTCCTACCACCCCTATTCTTTTGGTATGTGTGTATACTTATCTAACTTTATTTGAAAATGTCATTACACAAAATAATATATATATATAATATATATATATATATATAATATATATATATATATATATATATATATATATATATATTGTCAAAAAAATAACATGTCATTTTAAAAGTGGTTTTATTGCTTTGATTTGAAGTCGAAGGTCTGCATGGGAATATCACAAATTTTAAGTTATTTCAAGTTCAAGTATGTTTATAGATACAATAAGATACATCTCAAAAGTAAAGAGTAGCTTAGGCTAATTCTGCCCTCTTAAGTCAATTCTGTGGTCGGCTAAGATGCGCTTGGTTCATCTTTCGTGAAGCGTGAACCTTTATTGGTCCTTTAGTGAGCTTTCGAACCACACAAACTCATACGTTAATAACACGGGTCTTGAGGCTGTCGGAGGCTCGCACTAATTATAATAACGACAGAGTTCAAGTGGTTGGGCACCATTCCTTCCCTCCGTCCCATCCCAAATCATTATCCTGACCTCTTTCCGGTGCTATATAGTCGTAATGGCTTGGCGCTTTCCCTAATAATTCCCATCCCTTCATCTTTGTATTACAGAAGAAATGTTGCAGAGAACAAGCATCCTCTTTGTACCTAGATCATCACGACTCTCAGAAAATGTCATATAGTTAGCATCAGATCCTGGTGTAATACTTTACTACCGGGGAGAGAGTCAGTGTCTTATTGCCTCTGGCGCCGTAACACCAGGGTAACTGCCTATGAGAACAATGGAGAGAGAGAGAGAGAGGAGAGAGAGAGAGAGGAGAGAGGAGAGAGAGAGAGAGAGAGGAGAGAGAGAGGAGAGAGAGGAGAGAGACAGACAGAGAGAGGACAGAGAGAGAGAGAGATGAGAGAGAGAGAGAGACAGAGACAAACAGACAGAGAGAGAGAGAGAGAGAGAGAGAGAGACAGACAGACAGACAGACAGAGACAGAGAGGTTATCTTGAGATGATTTCGCTGCATTTTTAGTGTCCCCGCGGCCCGGTCCTCAACCAGGCCTCCACCCCCAGGAAGCAGCCCGTGACAGCTGACTAACACCCAGGTACCTATTTTACTGCTAGGTAACAGGGGCATAGGGTGAAAGAAACTGCCATTGTTTCTCGCCGGCGCTGGGATCGAACCCAGGACCAACAGGATCACAAGTCCCGCGTGCTGTCCGCTCGGCCGACCGGCTCCCTTAAGAGAGCAATGCATGAAAACACGCCCAGAATGATGGTAGTTCATGAACAGAAGGGTTCTTGAACACATGTGAGGATTGACTAGGCACCAATCCTTAACTGTCCGCCCCTCTTCACCCAGCAGTGAATAGGTAACTAGTTGTTAAACAATTTGGTGGGTCGAATTGCAGGGGAAAATTAAGATTAAGGACCTTCCCTCAATGTAAGAACTCTTGTATACATTAAAATAAAATAAATAAATTATATTTATTTTATTCAATTGACACCTTGGCAACACAGCAGAACCGACAACTTGCCAAGACTCTACAACAGACATGTTAATATTCCATTCTCTCTCTATCTATCATACACCGAGCCATGTATACTTGCACATGTATTTCCACTTTCCTATCCATCACGAACTGTACAAGGGAAGGGGACTTAAAACACTTCATAACGCACAAGATCTCTTATTGTTGGTGCAAGAAATACGTCTGTAATGCAGCAAGAAAGTGGTTCAAGGCGAGATTTATTGGTACAGATTCCTAGTTCTAACAACGCATGTTTGGTCTACATGTTGTATTGGTAACGTGGAAGAGCAACTTCTTTATTATACAGTCTAAAGACAAGGTGTCACTTACCATGATCAGAGAGCAGTGTTAACATCAGGGGCCCCGAGGCTCTTTAATCTCGTGCCAACATATTTAAGAAATGTCGCTGGTATAAATTGTTGTTTCTACTGGAGTTTCTACTGGAGTTTCTACTGGTGTTTCTACTGAAGTTTCAACTGGAGTTTCTACTGGAGTTTCTTCTGGAGTTTTAACTGGAGTTTCTACTGGAGTTTCTACTGGAGTTTCTACTGGAGTTTTCTACTGGAGTTTCTACTGGAGTTTCTGCTGGAGTTTCAACTGGAGTTTCTACTGGAGTTA
>WNGS01165523.1:32601139-32647152 GCA_020271785.1 Procambarus virginalis | reverse complement strand
TATTCTCAACGTGGTATGGCCGATGCTGTGTCGTATAATGTGTGCTACTGGGTCGTGGCATTCGTGTGTGGGTGTGGTGTGTGTGTGTGTGTGTGGTGTGTGTGTGTGTGTGTGTGTGTTGTGGTGTTGTGTGTGTGTGTGTGTGTGTGTGGTGTGTGACACAAGAACTACCTACGGAAAAGCACTCGCCTCGTTAGCTCTCTCTCTACATGTTAACAAATAGCGGCAAGCAAAATAAAGTTTCCTCTTGTTTACTCTTCGTATTCTCTTCTAATTCTAATGTTCCTCGCGCATTGTCACGTTCTCTTAGACCAGATACAGTTGCTACGACAGCCCGTCCTCCTAAGGTTTGCCAACGTCAAGAAAACGGTCAATTAAAGTGTCCTCTTCTAACCTACCAGAGGACCCAAAATAGAAAGGAACAGCAAGTCACTTTAGCCAGCCGCTTCCATTTTCAAGTACGACAATTTTGGGCCTTATGTAGCGCATCCGAGTGAAAAGCGACGGTCTTTGTAGGGGGACAGGTTGACTACGAGGCACTGAAATACCGGTATATGAAGACTGATACAATCTGATTCGAAGTAAACACGTGATGCTTTCTTATCAGACCAGAGAACTCGTTTGTTCAAGAGCCTCCCCTACCAGCATGTCATGGATTGGGAATAATGTTGTCTGACGACCTAACGTTTAGGGAGCATAACCAAGCAAATATTGCGGCAGCCAGAAAAATGATAGGATGGATTACGAGAACTTTTAAATCCAGGCACAATGGTTGTACTCTTAAAGTCAATTGTGTTGTCCCGTCTTGAGTACTGCTCAGTACTCACTTCCCCTTCAGAGCAGGAGACTGCTGAAATAGAGGGAATACAGAGAACATATACTGCATGCATAGATGCGATAAAGCGCCTAAATTATTGGGATTGTCTCAAGCCTTCCAAATGTACTCGCTAGAAAGGAGACGAGAGAGATATCAAATAATATACACGTGGAAGTTACTGGAGGGCCAAGTACCAATCTACACAGTAAAATAACAACGTACTGGAGTGAACGATATGGAAGAAAATGCAGAATAAAACCAGTGAAGAGCAGGGGTGCCATAGACACAGAGCACTGTATAAACATCAGAGGTCCACGATTGTTCAACACCCTCCCAGCGATCATAAGAAATATTGCCGGAACAACCGTGGACATCTTCAAGAGGAAACTAGATTTTCTCCAAGGAGTGCCGGACCAACCGGACTGTGGTGGGTATGTGGGCCTGCTGGCCGCTCCAAGCAACAGCCTGGTGGACCAAACTCACAAGTCAGCTTGGCCTCGGGCCAGGCTTGGGGAGTAGAACAACTCTCAGAACCCCATCAACTAGGTAACTAGGTACCAGAGCTGAGACCTCCTTTGTTCAAGAGCCTCCCCTACTAGAGCTGAGATCTTTGTTCAAGAGCCTTCCCTACCAGAGCTGAGACCTCCTGTGTTCAAGAGCCTTCCCTACCAGAGCTGAGACCTCCTGTGTTCAAGAGCCTCCCGTACCAGAGCTGAGATCTGAGATGTGACGCAAGCATTGCTGGTACTATCCACACCGCACGCTATCTTATCTCTGTTAAATGTTGGCAACTAAACGTTTTGGTCTCTGCGACATTTGCATGGTCACAGTTATGCCTACTCCAGAGTACTGTGAACACCCCTGTGTGGTGATCTTACGTAGCTGGTGAACCGTGTGCATACAATTCCAAATTGCCTTCATTGCAGGTAATTGTGATGCTCATTGACTGTCCTATTTGGTGAACAAACAGCTAATCTCGTTTCGCCTCGTTATTGTTACACCCAATGCCCTTCGTTGTTCATCCTGAATCTTCAAATTATGTAGAATATTTACGACTGTCGAAATGAATCTATTATGCATTAGCACTCGTCATTAAGTAACTGTTTTTTTTTAATTTATTCATTAATATTTTGCAGTTATCGAACATATTTATGAAACATTTATTATATGTTTTTGAGTGAATTAATGGAAAATACATTAATGGAACTGTCGATAATGCAACCGGATTGGGTCATCACTTTGTCCCTGTAAATACTGGACAGAAATAGGAAATATTAAAAGAGAAAATGAACAGGTTTGGGAGATGAAAGTGATGAGGGCCGAGGATTTCAGGTATAGTGTGAGTGAGTAGGTTCACTGAAAGTTCACAGAAACGTATGATAAATGTTTCAGTGAACTTTCTTACCAATTAAATCTATGTCTATATTTAATTAATTTCCTGCTGTCGTAAGATTACATTACATTTAACTAGAAAGATTACGTGATGTAATGTCGAGAAGACAATTAGAAGACACCCTATACTACAGAGTTGGATATAGAGGGAAATTTATATTAATAAATATATTGAGAAATCTTGGAACAGTACCGGATCGAACAAGCGACCTGAGAGCTCCCATCACGAGCTTCAGTAATAATCATACCATTGTGATTTCCTTGAGTTAATGAACAAATTGGTCGGACAAGGTGACCGTTTTCTTTTATACATATTACTAAAGTTTTAGTATTTTATGTACTAAGCTTTATGTGTATGTACTAAGCTTTATGTGTAGTACTAAGCTTTATGTGTAGTATGTACTAACTTTATGTGTAGTATGTACTATGCTTTATGTGTAGTAGTATGTACTACGTTATGTGTAGTATGTACTAAGCTTTATGTGTAGTAAGTACTAAGCTTTATGTGTAGTATGTACTAAGCTTTATGTGTAGTATGTACTAAGCTTTATGTGTAGTATGTACTATGCTTTATGTGTAGTATTTACTAAGCTTTATGTGTAATATGTACTAAGCTTTATGTGTAGTATGTACTAAGCTTTATGTGTAATATGTACTAAGCTTTATGTGTAGTATGTACTAAGCTTTATCTGTAATATGTACTAAGCTTTATGTGTAGTATGTACTAAGCTTTATGTGTAGTAAGTACTAAGCTTTATGTGTAGTATGAACTAAGCTTTATGTGTAGTATGTACTATGCTTTATGTGTAGTATGTACTAAGCTTTATGTGTAGTATGAACTAAGGTTTATGTGTTTTTTAAGCCCTATTATTTCAATGTACCAATAAATAATGATATTATTAGCATAAATCTACACAAAAAAAGCGCAAAAGCAATTATTTCAAGGATACACATCAGACAAAACTTTGTTTAAATGATTTAAAGTTCAAATAAAACAGAGATTGACATTTGGAGGCCTTGCCAAGCACGCCAAGACTGGAAAGTGTCTTGGAACAATGAGACTAAGACCTCAGTAACTTAAAGAATCCTTTGCAAGTAGATCAGAGTGAAGGGTTGAGAGGCACATAGTGTACTCGAATAATGGTGAAGAGATACGTATTGTACTCGAATGATGGTGGAGAGATAGGTATTGTACTCAATTAATAGGCGAAAAATACTTGTACTTGATTGATAGTTGAAAGATAAAAAGACATGTTCGATTGATGACAAAAATATATATGTTGTTCTCGATTAATGGGAAAATAGATGTCTGTTGCACTCGATTGATGATGAATGATGATGTGCTCGATTGACAGTTGTAGTTTATTACACTCTTTTTAAACTCCAATACAATTTGCAATCTAAGTCCCTTGTGAAGCTTATTAACTGAACATTCCGTTGTTGATCCCAGCGAAACATTGATCAAATAATTCCTGAGCAACACAAGGAGTTCTGAATCAATAATGTCCATATTTGTTTGTTAATTCCTAGATAATTCATAATAAGTATACAATAAAAACTAATAGACCATCTGAACTATCTTGAATGTACCAGAGCGCATCGTTCGGTGATATTAAACAAATTATTTACAAAAAATCGGTCAAGAATAATTCTGAATGCGTCGCAGGGCAGCAGTGGTTACGGAAATTTAGATCCCGTTAAGTTCTCCCTTCGCACAGAGACGCAAAACCTGCGGTTTAGAATGATTGTCTCAGAGAGCACTCGGGGAGTCTGGCGGCCCTGGGCGTGCAGGCAAACACATGTGTGCTCTAGTTTGAACGGCAGCACATCTTTGCAGTAATACAAATAATCAAAAGTAGCAATGTAATTGCAAAGGCAAATTTTGAGTTCAATTGTGCACACACACACACACACACACACACACACACACACACACACACACATCAGATGACACCCCATCACCTTTGTTAACTTGCGCGAGACCTACTTAATTCATTGACCGTAACTCACGGTTCGGTGTACAAACAGACAAATCAAACACATCACACACACACACACACACACACACACACACACACACACACACACACACACACACACACACACACACACAGCGCCTTGAAGGGGCCACAGAACCTGTAGGGGCCTCGCGGCTGAGTGGATAGCGCTCGGGAGTCGTAGTCTTAAGGGCCTGGGTTCCATTTCTGGTGGAGGCAGAAACAAATGTGTAGTTTCTTTCACCCTGATGCACCCATTCAACTATCAGTAAATAGGTACCTGGGTGACAGACAGCTGTTACGGGCTGCTTCTTGGGGATCTGTGTGGGCGCGTGTGTTAGAGAGAATATATGTAGTAGATATATTAGAGGAAAATAGATTGATTAGACATGCGGGGTCCGAGAGCTAATCGCTCGATAGAGAGATAGAGAAAGATGTATGCAGTAGATATGATAGAGCAAAATACGTTGTTAGTACACAAAACAACCGACGGCTAGAAAGTCGGTGCCCAAGAGCTAAGAGCTCGACCCTGTAAGCACAGATAGTAGACACAAGTAGTAAATACACAGGCTAATGGACCTAAGTCTAACAACACCATTAAAACCAGTACCAGAGGCGATGAGAGCAGAGCGTACAAGAGAGTGAAGGTCGCAGACGAACTGGACATGACCAATCTATTTCACACCAGTGAGTCAGAGACGTGAGCCCTTGAGCACCGGACGGGTGGGGGGAGTTCAGACAGACGTGAGCACTTGAGCACAGGACGGGTGGGGGGAGCTACAGGAGTGAGCTGGGAGAGAAGGACGTGGAAACAACCTTCACAGCTTTAAGAACAGGTTTGATGTACCACTAAAATGTATGAAACCTCAAACAAGACTGACAGAAAGAANCATTACTACTACAACCACTACCACAGCCACCATTACTACTACAACCACGACCACAGCCACCATTACTACTACAACCACGACCACAGCCACCATTACTACTACAACCACGACCACAGCCACCATTACTACTACAACCACGACCACAGCCACCATTACTACTACAACCACGACCACAGCCACCATCACCACCCACCATCTAAAGTATAAAATTCATCGTCTCCATTATCACGTTCACCATCTCCACTCCCAAACGAACTCTGTCTCCTCTACCACAACCATCAACACTACCACAATCACTATAACCACTACCACACCCACCATCAACAATCACCATAGGCATCAACACCATCACAGCCACTGATACACACAACCAACATTATTTACCGCGTCGTGGTGATGGGTGTGGTAGTGGAGGTGATGTTTTAAGTGATTGTAGTGGTGGTGATGGTGTTGGAGATGGTGGGGTGTGGTGGTGATGATGGTGGTGGTGGTGATGGTGGTGGCGGTGGTGATGGTGGTGATGGTGGAGGGGATTGGTATATCTTGGTATATCACCAACTTCACCCCCCCCCCCCCCGTTTTGTAGAACACTGTTCAGCATACTCAGTTATACTTCAATATACAACCCACGTAAGGATTCAGAGCAACTCTGAAGATGCATAATACATATTCACAGACACATACATAAACAGCACGTGCCCATGCCTTTCAAAATGTGTGAAAATGTATATATTATTACATAAATATCATCCATCCACCCATCTATATCTGTAAGAGATTGTCAGAAACAGAAACACAGACAGAATAGACTTGCAGATAGACCGTGTTGACTAAGGCACAGAGAGAGGAAGACAGAAACTGACAGAAAAAAGACACAGACAACAACGAAAGACAGAGAGGGAGAAAAAGAAAAGGGAGACGGAGAGAGGTTCGAAGAAAAGAAAAAAAGAGGGATATATCTAAAGAGAGAGGAAAGGAAGAAGAGTGATAAGTAGCAAGGGGTAAAAGGAGATGAGAGGTGAGATAGTGGAATATTCCTGAAAAGGGTGGAGTGGAGGTAATAGGGAGAGACGGAAGAAGAAGAATGAGAGGAAGAGAAGAGATGAGATAATGTTGAAATAGAGGATGGTAAGAGAGATGGGAATATAACAATAACAAAATAACAATATGTGTGTTTTTTGTTTAAATCAGAGCGCGGAGAAAGTGAGGCTGACAGAGATGAGATGAAGGTAAGCCTCCAACGAGGCCAGGCTGCCACCACACCACACAACACAAACCTCCGCAGCTTGGCGGCGGGGCGGGGCACCAACCCTTGTTGTTGGTGTTGTTGTATTTCGTCTGCGTGCTGTATTATGCCCGGTGTTTGGTTAGGTTAATGGAGGACATAGTTTGATACATTAGTCTCCGACCGTCTGTCTCTCTCTGTCTTCCTCGGAGGGGGGGGCGTATACAAAGTGATGAGGACGAGAGGGTCAAGAGTAAGGAAGAGACCCGGGAGCACCCGGGTCTCCCCTTGTTTATATATAAATGGAGGTGTCTGTTCGAGAGTAGGGAAATGGGGGAGAGAGGGAAGATGAGGAGAAGAGGGAAATGGGGAGAGGTGAGAGGGAAGAGAGGGAAGGGGCACTGGAAGAGGAAGGGGAGAGATGATTCAAAGGGAAAGAAGATAGGATAAATGGGGAATGGGGAGGAAAAAGGGGGGACGTGAGGGCGAGGGGTAAAAGAAAAGGGGTGGAGGGAGAGACAGACTGTCCCGGGCATCGCCGGGTACCCCTCCAAGTTGCAATTTGCAACATGCAATGTTTACCTTGTTGGTTATGAAGTAACTGATTACATTGCTTAATTAATAATACAAAATTATATATTAAAAGTGAGGACCAAAATAGTATAACATATAATTAAGCATAAATTGATTAATTACGGTACATTAAGAGTTTTAGTTTCTAAAGCAACTGCCAAGAATGTAATTAAAATTACATTTCCACTTCATAATGCAATTAGAGTGTGTAAACAAAAAAGAGATCAAGTAACTACCATTCAGGATTATTGATAAATATATATGACTGAATTCCAAGAATTGACTTCAAACTAATACATAAATACGAATGCCACATATACCGAGGCTCAACATACCACATATACCGAGGCTCAACATACCACATATACCGAGGCTCAACATACCACATATACCGAGGCTCAACATACCACATATACCGAGGCTCAACATACCACATATACCAACACTCAACACTTTGAAGTGTTTTCCTCAACATGTGGTTTTGTGAGATATATAAAAAAAAACAAGCCACCAGTTTCTTATGGACGGCCATCGAGGTCATCTGTAACTATCAACCCACAATTGATATTTGATGTTCAATACAAAAAAAAAGACGTAATAGGAACACATAATCAATGACAACATAAAAATGGAACAAATATAAAAAGACATGAAATATGCTTTAAAAAAAGTATCATAAACAGGTAATGATAAGAAATTTAATAACAGAAAACGGGAAATGCATACTCTGAACACAGAGTCTGGGAAGAAGGGAAGGGGAGGCTTAATTATACTACTGAAAGTAAGAAATAAAACCTAGTACTTGATCTGAAGAGCGTTTCCAAGCTATTATTCAATATAGTCGTTTCCTAACATCACACACAAAGCTGGTGGTTGCACAGGATAGATCACTGCACAATCGACTTGAGAATGGTCCAGGACGGACCGAAACGTCGTCGTCCCTTCACCTTCTAGTGTGTGGTCTGGTCAACATACTTTAGCCACGTTATTGTGACTCATCGCCTGCACAGGATAGATCAGTTTGACTCTGAATTTAATCTAAGAACTTTCTTTGCAGAGTGCATATCATCACGTCGTATGGACATTTAAATAAGACATTTAGCATATAATTTACGTCGGGCATGCATGTTTTCTGCATGGTTGACTGTGTGTGTGTGTGTCTGTGTGTGTGTGTGTGTGTGTGTGTGTGTGTGTGTGTGTGGTGTGTGTGTGTGTATGTATGTGTGTGTGTGTGTGTGTGTGTGTGTGTGTGTGTGTGTGTGTGTGTGTGTGTGTGTGTGTGTGTGCATTTACTATTTGTGCCTGCAGGATCCAGCAGGATTCTATCCAAGAGCCTTTTCTAACCGTCGTATGTCAAATGTTCTAACTCCTGACCTATTCCTCAATCATATCTACTACATATATTTAGCTCTAAAACACACACACACACACACACATCCCCCACAATACAGACCGCAGCAGATCTCTAACTTCGAGGTACTTACTCCTAGTTGAACAGCTGCATCAGATGAAAGGAAACGTTGCCCAGTTGTTTCTATCCTGGCCAGAGATTAAACTCAGGAATGTGTGAACGTGTGTACAAGTTCCTTCCAGGAGCTCTAGGCGCACTGTTAGACAAATAATAAACGGTTATATTTGTCAAGGGAAGACGAAGGCCACTCAGACACTGAGATGCCTGCGGCTCCCACACCAGTTTAACTGTTCATCAATGTCCGTGTGACTGCAACACTCGTCGACAGTAGGAAACAACTACTTCAGACCAGAGGAAAACATTATATACACTTTGTAAGCAAACACTCCATTGATGCAGTACAAGTTTGTGCTCTTTTAAACCTTGACAAAGCCCATCACCATATATCTCACCTGGTGATGAGAATGTGTAGCGTTTATGTCTCAAATACATCTTGTATATTTTAAAACAACGCTCTGCAGGCGATGAGTCACAATAACGTGGCTAAAGTATATTGACCAGACCACACACTAGAAGGTGAAGGGACGACGACGTTTCGGTCCGTCCTGGACCATTCTCAAGTCGATTGGACCATTCTCACAATCGACTTGAGAATGGTCCAGGACGACCCGAAACGTCGTCGTCCCTTCACCTTCTAGTGTGTGGTCTGTTCAACAAACAACGCTCTCTTTGCCTTCCCAAATAACATATTTTATTATCTTGGAACGAGAAAATATATTTTGGTCCTGAATTGATATATAGAAAACGAACATACGTGATCTAATTAATCATTCAATTTATTTTCAAGGTTTACCAACCAGCATTTTCAGATGTGCGTTCTATCCGTATAAATAATGTTCATGGAGGGACTTTAAAAACTTGTTTGGTCTCAGCATATGTGAGAGAGTCCACACACAGAGCACAATTGAATGAAAGATTCTCGCACCCAGACAATAACCAGGAGGCAAGCCAACTCTCAGGCGTAATATGGAAGACAAGAACGTGCTCCAGACATAACCTGGAGCAGAGGAACGTACTCCAGAGAGAATATGGAGCAGGAAAACGTACTGAGACTCTTCTTATTCATTTATACATACACGGGCTCAAACTTCCCACGCACAAAAAAAAGTCATAGTGGTAAAAACGTCCTACAGACAAAAAAAGTCCCAAGTGCAATAAAGTATAACGGGTAAAAAAAAGCCCCACTGGCAAAACAGTCCCGGATGTTACAAAATCACAAGGGCAAAAAAGTTACAAGGACAAAAAAGTCACAGGGGCAAAAAAGTCACACACGGGCAAATAAGTGTAAAAGTGTTTTTCAGAAGAGGTTGGGGGTTAGGGGAGGTGAAAACACTAGAGGACAAGGTGATATATTACAGTGATTCAGCAGATAATTAAGACACCCCAAGATAAAAAAGAGCAAAGTTGTAGAGAAAAATACAAAGTCACTTAAGAATGAAGAACGAAAAATATTAGGAGAAATTAAGTCTGATACTGACAAAAATACTTTGCTCTATACAAAGAACTGTTTAAAAATACACAATAAAGTATTCACAAAGAAGAGTGAAGGGTACGTAGAAAATAACTTCCTAAAATTGGTAAGTAAATTGGTGCAGTAAATGGGTGTAAATGAATAAAAAGTAGTAGACGTTGACATGGATTATAAAACCGGTTTCTAAAGGTTGGACCGGACCCGCCTAGTGACGAGGCAAGCGGGGTACAACGTCCAGCAGGTACAGAATCGTTACAGGGTAGGCAGGAGCCCTAGGACACCAGGCATTTTAACAGAGGAGCCCTAACTAGGTCACTTGGAGCCCTAGGACACCAGGCATTGCAACAGGGAGCCCTAACTAGGTCACCTGGAGCCCTAGGACACCAGGCATTGCAACAGGGAGCCCTAACTAGGTCACCTGGAGCCCTAGGACACCAGGCATTATAACAGAGGAGCCCTAACTAAGTCACTTGGAGCCCTAGAACACCAGGCATTATAACAGAGGAGCCCTAACTAGGTTACCTGGAGCCCTAGGACACCAGGCATTATAACAGAAAAGCCCTAACTAGGTCACTTGGAGCCCTAGGACACCAGGCATTGTAACAAGGGAGCCCTAACTAGGTCACCTGGAGCCCTAGGACACCAGGCATTGTAACAGATGAGCCCTAACTAGGTCACCTGGAGCCCTAGGATACCAACCATCGTAAGAGTGTAGCTCTGAGTTGGCCAGCTAAAGTCTTTAAACAAGCATGACTGAACAATTCCCTTTTGACTGTTAGAACAGGACCATGTCCTGTTAGAATGAAATACAACGCAATTTCTAGTGCGATTGTCTTAACCTTTTGCTGTATTTAGGTGTCTTGGAAACGAGGTTGGAGTTAGCCATTGTGTTCTCTACCAGATGAAATATCAAGTACAAGCATTTCCGGCACCAAATACAAAGGCCTTTTCCTATAAGCTCTCTCGATTACCAAGGCTGTAGATTATTATCAAACTCAAGCGATTATACACATTTCCGAGTATTTCCGTCCCAATACTATGTCCACTACGGTCATTACCGCGTACACCTCTTCCGTACATCTCTTCTCACAACACACGTTACATAATACAAACGTGACGACATTGCTAGTGAGGCTGACTGTACCCAATAACGTCCAATGATACTTCTATCTTCTCCCAATTAACTTGGCCAAAGGAAAGTTGTTACTACGCTTCCTGTTATAATTGATTGTGAGGAGCTTGCAACACAGAGACTGTATTGTCTTCCTATTAATGACGGCAACAGATTTTAAATTAATAAATGTCATTATTGCCATTTATCTGCATTTGAATCATGCTTTCCTGCAACTACTCAAAATATGGAGGCTTTTACAGATAATAACATTGTGGAATAAAATAGAAACGATATCTTCCTTCTACTTACACAACGTAAAATGTTTGAAAGAGAAAGTATGCCAAAGTAGAAATCTATAAATTCAAGGGAAACTTACATTTAGTAATATGCAAGAGGATTGAACCCCTGACGTCAGTTGTATCAGATTTCGTAAACAAATCTGTGTGGAAACCCATACCCGCCGAGGTCAAACTCATGGCAAACGCCCTCACACCATATCGAGAGAAACATACGGATGAGTCTGCCAAAGAGAAAATATACCTTAAACACTAGTGATAATGACACGAACCTCAAACACCTGGTTTATCAAGATGAGCAGCTTTTGGTGTTTTTATATTTTTCTAATGTTTTCTTAATGAGTGAAATTTTAAAGAATTTAAAAACGAAATAAAGAACTTCTTGGATAATGTGCTACTTTAAATTTGTTTTAAGTTGCTATATTTTAATTTGTTATGTAAATGTAATAGCAAAGAGAAGTAGAGCTACGACATCTCTCTATGTCACAACTGAGTGAACTAGACCAACGCTTTCATCCGGTACATTAGTTTTGCTTATTGAAACTGATTTAATATTTTCCTCGTTGTCGTCTTGGTAATCCTTTTGTCTGAAGAAAACTTCCGCTATTTTGTCTCACGATAAGATGTAAGTTTTTCTCGTGTCGTTGTTTGAATGTTTATTTTATTACATAATGGGCGCCCTGTTCACATTATATGTTTGTGAAGGTAAATGGAATTCGAAATAAGGAAGAGGAGCTTCCTTTTCTTCCCCATACCTCACTCTCTCCCGTCATCATTCACTTTTTTTAACTGTCTTTCTCACACTCATTGTGTGTGCGCGCGCGTGTGCGTGCAAGGACAGGGCTCGCAAGGGATGGGGAGATGAGTGTTTCTGTCCACTCACTCGACTTGTACGAAAAATGACTTAAAATTTTGGTAATCTAAGATTTAAGACCTCTATGACATAACACTCAAATACCTGACCACGAAGAAAAAAATAATAAACGCAAGATCAGGTAATTAATTGTATTAATTAATTGTATTAATTAGTGTATTTATTCGTGTAAACGCGTGGTTTAACAGATGCATTCATACAGCATCAATACGCACACAGGATACAGACATCACACGTGTTTGCGTGCAGCCTAAACATGCGCAAGTATCCGGCTTCAGCCCCACATACACCCAGCTTCGAAAGCCATACCATCGAAAACAAAATCCTTATTTAGACCCAGAAGAAGGCATTTCAATACAAACTTCAACTGAATAGCATCGAGATCCAAACCAATAACAACGAGGCCAATGTTGACTCCGGAGGAAATAAATGACAGCATTCCTATGGTGTTTGCTGGTGTCTATGGTGCAAGGCAACACATAGCGACTTCTAGTGATAATGGTGATAAATGGCAACAAAGATGGCGAAATGCCGATAACGATGGGGTGCAGGAAGAGCGTCACACACCAGGTCGTGGTGGAAATTGAGCCTGCTGGCGATTCGTAATTGCTACCATCAAAATAATTGGACTAATTCCTTGCAGGCACACCATTGCTTAACACCTATTATGCTGTGAGTAAAGAGGGTAATGCCTGGTCTTATTTGACGTAGGAAATGGTTTTGGAGATTAGGAGGAAAGGGAGAGAGAGAGAGAGAGAGAGAGAGNATGCTATGCCCAAGATAACCATCCGAGTGCCGGCGGGAAGTGGTTCATATAGCCTCGGCTATCACTTCCTTATGTCCGGTCGTGATGGTCAAATGGTTTAAGGCATCCCTGTACATACCAGTTGCGTTGCTCCTGGGAGTATGGGTTCGAGTCACTTCTGGGGTGTGAGTTTTCAGTTGTATCTAGTCCTGGGGACCATTCAGGCTTGTTTGCATTTGTGTTCCTCACGTGCTGCCCCAAAAAATGAGGTGATTTGATAAAATGCTATGCCCAAGATTACCATCCGAGTGCCGGCGGGGAAGTGGTTCATATAGCCTCGGCTATCACTTCCTTATGTCCGGTCGTGATGGTCAAGTGGTTTAAGGCATCCCTGTATATATATATATAGTATATATATATAGTATATACTATATATACTATATATATAGTATATACTATATATATATAGTATATATATATATATATATATATATATATATATATATATATATATATATATATATATATATATATATATATATATATATATACTATTTCTAAGATTATTTAAGTTTGGTTCTAGCTTTTCAGGACTGTTTCAAAATCAAAACAAGAAATTAACAAAAATTAGCAAACTGAGGGTTTCATTCTTACATATTGTACCACTGACCAGAGTTACACAAAAGTACTACCATTTCAGGAGGATGGGTTGACATATTGATAGTTTCGACTGAATAGTTATTATATGTACTTTCATTTCAGGAAGATGGGTTGGGCGGTTAGCATCCGGTAATGAAACACCGATTATTTTGGGGGAAAAACGCCGAGTTTTCTGTTATAGACTGATATTAAAATTATTTGGGAAGCAACACCGCATGAAACATGTCTATTTAATAAAAAAAATTCAGGTCACTTGTTGACCAGACCACACACTAGAAGTTGAAGGGACGACGACGTTTCGGTCCGTCCTGGACCATTCTCAAGTCGCTTGTGACTTGAGAATGGTCCAGGACGGACCGAAACGTCGTCGTCCCTTCAACTTCTAGTGTGTGGTCTGGTCAACATACTTCAGCCACGTTATTGTGACTCTTCGCCTGCATTCAGGTCACTTCTCAAACATAAATATTTTTCTGCAAATATGGCTTAGGTTTCCGCAAGCGTAATTGCCGCAGGACGCTAGAAGAGACATATGGTCGCTTGAAATTCGTCCCATAACTCGCTGACCCACTCTATATACGCGTCAAAGAAAACGGGTGTGAACAGTGAGAGAGAGAACGAGATCTTTTGTAGTGGAGACTAAAGTATTTTATAATTGGAGTGTTTTCTTGTCGGATACTGTTCTAAGTGCCCGCAATGGGAATACATTAAATAGATCACACAATCTATTTAATGTATTTTGTATACATTAAATAGATTGGCTCACACAGGAAACAAAGATTCGTCAAAAAATTCGAACAATATTCTTCAACTATAACTCAATAGGTACAGAGCAAAGATAATAGATGTGGTTTATTATAATTTTGTGAGTATGTTCCTGATATGTTTTTAATTATAAATAAATTGTAATGTTAATGATATAATATAAATTCTACGACTATTAGACGATGATTGCCCTTCCTGTGAAATGAAGACACCAACAACGCTCCTTTTATTTGTCAATTGCACTTGGGGGAAAACAAAAAAATTAATGAACTTAGAATAAAAAAGAACAATTTCCTGCCTCGCAGAGGGAGGAGCGTCGACGTTGTATACAAACCCCTTGCCAGTCCTATCAGAAATAATTCTCTCCTTCCTCACCACAAAACACAGACGGGGGTCCGACGACAGCATAGACCATGACCTCAAGTATTTCAGTGTATTGACGCTTGTTTAACTACATATGACTTTACACAAAGTCTGGTGTTTGGTGTGTGTGTTGCGGCTTATGTTGTAGTTTCTCTTGTTTAGGTCCACAGTCACGGAGAGATAGGAAGAAGCAAGTTTGGAGGTAGGAGGAGACAGGGGGAAGGAAGAACTGTGAAGAAGGGAAAAAGGAGGAAGCATACGGAAGAGGAAGCAGTAAGAAGCACGAGGGGGAAAGAAGGAGGAGGAGGATATGGGAAACTGGAGGAAGAGGTCTTGTAAAAGGATGAGGACGTGGTCCACGAGGAAGAAAAAGTGGATAAAGGATAGAGAAACACCACAGAACTAATTATACTCTAATGATGGATATCAAATGAGCTGCTTGCCACATTGTCATTACTATTCCATATGGCAGTTCTGGAATACTTAAGTGTCCAACATATCGTTTGTATTTAACAGACAGTTCCCTGAGAAACATTCCGGTTAACAAATGCGATGTTAATGATAGCGCCCAGTAGGCTAAGGAATCTGTACACCAGTTGATTGATATATAGCTGAGAGGCGGGACCAAAGAGCCAAAGCTCAACCTCCGCAAGCACAACTAGGTGAAAACACACACACAGGTCTTCGCGGCCGAACGGACAATATATATGTACCTGAGAGTTAGACAGCTGCAACGGACTACATCCTGAAGATGTGTGTGTGTGTTAGAGAGAAATATATTTAGTAGATATGACAGGAAAATAGGTCGGCACTCAATACCTCAGACACCCTACGGTAGTAAGGTTGTGAGTAAGACCTAACAGTTCGATCCTGCAGGCATTAATAATAATCATATATACACTCACACACACAAACACTCACACACGAAACTTCAGAACACACACATATACGAGTCACAATTAAAACCTATTGTGAAGAATATATTAATTTAGGTCCTACTGCGAACTAGGACACACACTTGAGGTGTCTCGCTAGACCCTTGTAGGCAGTAATAGCATTAATACACAATAGATAAACTAGAGAAACTGTTCAATATGTAACGCAACTGAAATNTCTGTAATAAACTTCCATATATTGGAATTCACTAATAAACAGAGAACGAACAACTTTTCTTCTTCCAAAAGAAAAAAGGAATAGGAAAGGAAACTGAAGAAATCCTATTTACCCATTCCAGACAACTTGAATAATATCCAACCAAGCTCAGTTACATATATATATATATATATATATATATATATATATATATATATATATATATATATATATATATATATATATATATATATATATATATATATATATATATATATATATATATATATATATATATATATAAAAGTTTGTGAGGGTACCACCTCTGATGCCAATGTGGGGACCCATAGCCTCGGAGAAGAAAATAAAACGTATTCAGAGGAGACCTTGTGGTTTCTCACTGAACACTAATATATATATATATATATATGTACATATATATATATATATATATATAATATATATATATATATATATATATATATATATATATATATATGTCTAACCTAAATATGAAACACTCCAGTAATGACACGTCTATTACATTTTCATATATATTTTTTCTATACATAAGAACTGAACGAGCAACGAGTCAAACAATGATCACGGAGCCACCTTGATGCGTCCATATGAACTACTTACGAGAAACTCAAAAGGTCTCTGCCATCATTTGATGGAAGGAAGCATCCCACTGTGTCTCATTCTCAGGGAGGGAAAAGAAACCAGACCTTTTGGAATTTCTGTGTAACAATTTTGATAAAATATAGATTGGATCCGCTCTCTCTCTCTCTCTCTCTCTCTCTCTCTCTCTCTCTCTCTCTCTCTCTCTCTCTCTCTCTCTCTCTCTCTCTAACCACTACCCCTACGTAACCACTTGGTGGTTATAAGAGCCACACAATGAGGAATCATTATTTCAACCTATTTATAAATGGAAGGAAGGGAAGGAAACTATCAAGGGGAAAGCGCCAAGCTATTACGACTATATAGCACTTGGAACGGGTCAGGATAAGGATTTGGGATGGGACGGAGGGAGGGAATGGTGCCCAACCACTTGGACGGTCGGGGAATGAACGCCGACCAGCATGAAGCGAGACCGTCGCTTCACCGTTCAGCCCAATTGGGCATAAATGGAAGGAATTATCTCATAAACTTTAAACATTTATAAATTACAACGCTCAAGAAGAAAAAATTGCACAAATCATCGTCTTCATACGCATTAATTTGTATCAAATCTTCGTGTTAATCAACGTCATTAATTATTTTTCTCAGGCAGACAATTAATACTGTTGCTAACTCAGATGTTTACCAAACAATGGAACAGTCAGTGGTTTATTTTTAACATATGATAAACCACATTACGAAGGATGGAAGTCCAAAAATAGTACAATTCCGCACTGTATAAACCTGAATATTTGACATAAAAGATCGAATCCGTTTTAATGTGTCAAAAAAGAGATCTTCCCAGGAAGAAGAAGAATGCTATTCAAAGTTAGCTGATTCTCGTCTCCTTCTGGCACTTGTGTGAGTCCCCAGGCGTGACTAACTACATCAAAACTCGCATGTCATTCGTTAACAAATTTATTTAACATAAAATTGACGCGGGAATGAGTATAAACGGCTGTCAATGAGCAGCAGCTGACTGTCGGTGCATGTTGTTAGACAGTAAAGAAAGCCTACAGGTTGGCGGTGCCTCGCTCATCATGTGGTAAAGAAAGGTTTCTCCCTTGTGGTGTTAGCGAGGGAGACAAGGGCTCTGCCTCTACTTTTTACTTCACTTTTTTTACGTGCTCACCATAGCCCGTGCTACTTGGAACTTTTTGTTCCAAGTAGCGAATCTTTAACAATAACAACAACTCTACTTTTTGCCTGTCTGTCTACCTATATGTCTACCAGCATAAATGTCTTAATGCTTTTCTATTTGTCTGCCTGTCTGCACATGTGACTTCACCGGTCTGAAAATATGTATGCGAAAGTGTAACTGTGTCTCCGTGAAATGCCAGCCGATTGAAGATAGAGAGGTGGAATCAATGAGCTAAAGCTCAACCCCCGACAAACACAATTAAGCCAGATCTGCACATTTTAATTCACCATCTACATCTACCTTGAACACCACCGTCACCACAACCACCCACATCACCCTTCACTACCACCATCACCACCACTACTACCACCCCAAACCACACTACCAACACCAGTTTAGGACAATGCGTAAGAGTAGTAGACATATTCCCTATCGTGTTAAGAGCCTTCACCTTGCTGCTTAAGTGTTCACGCTTGAATTGTGACCATTATTGTATGTTTCATGACCTGGTTAGTCTCTCGTGAGTGACTGCTTGAATTGTCACTGTCAGATCACTGTTACAAATCTGTGCTTGACAGTGTATATCAGGGGAAAGTAGGCATAATTCCTGATGTTTTTTTTAAGTAAAATTAGGATTTATGTATGTCAAACTATGCAGGCGATGAGTCACAATAACGTGGCTGAAGTATGTTGACCACACACTAGAAGGTGAAGGGATGACGACGTATCGGTCCATCCTGAACCATTCTCAAGTCGATTGTTGACCATATGTCTGGTCAACATATGTCAAACTATGCTACGAATAGCCTGCCGAGACTGAAATAATGATCTTTAATCACCTGCAATGACACTTTCATATGACCTTCAGTGTCGTATTGCAAGGCTGTGTGTTCATGAAATACGAGAAATATGCTATAATTGACGTTTAAGCATGCCGAAGATGTCACTTATGGATGTATTTATATCAAATATTTCCCCTTAACATTGAAACATCCTGCAGATGTCATTATAGATGTTTCCGCTTTATATATCACCGTAGGCAGGTTACAGACGATTCAACATCGCTAGTACGTATCTTGAGGTTATCTTGAGATGATTTCGGGGCTTTTTAGTGTCCCCGCGGCCCGGTCCTCGACCAGGCCTCCACCCCAGGAAGCAGCCCGTGACAGCTGACTAACACGGGTACCTATTTTACTGCTAGGTAACAGGCTATTTTACTGCTAGGTAACAGGGGCATAGGGTGAAAGAAACTCTGCCCATTGTTTCTCGCCGGCGCCTGGGATCGAACCCAGGGCCACAGGATCACAAGTCCAGTGTGCTGTCCGCTCGGCCGACCGGCTCCCGGTCGGCCGGGAGCCGGTCGTATGTCAGAAGGTAATCGGCAAAACTTGGCGTACCTTGTCATAGGATCAATGTACTCGTGAACATGTCCCCCAGTCGTTGGTGTCATTAGTCAGAGTGTATAATTACTGTTTCTGGAGTGATTATCACCAGCAACCGGTGCTGTGGTGATAATCACTCGTGCATGTGCTGCTGATAATGACCAGTAATGGTGTTAATCAGTGTCTTATTTGCTGGTGATAATCCACAGCTTTAATTTGGTGATCCTAATTGTCCGCTTTCACTGCAAAAGAAGCCGTTCAAGTATAACTATTTCTGTGATTTTTTTTTTTAAAGACAGCCTCTAGCGATGGCACTGACCTCTAGCATATAACTCGTGATTTGCGTGAATTACGTCGACAATAGGGAGAGTTTGCCTCCGTTTCTCTCACCCTCGAATGTCTTGAGGCATTTCAAGTGGAAAACACGACTCGAAGGATATCCTTGGAGTGTTAAGTCGCGCCATCGAAGTGACAACATTCTTCCAGTTCCTTGGGGTTTCACTCGAAGTTCTTGACGATTTATTTTTTTCTATTATCTTGGTAGCGATGATTTTATTTTGTGGCGCATGAGAAAGCTTGAAATTTGCTTGTGAGTGCCAGGGCTAAACTTGTGAAAAGCGAATTAAAATGCAAAAATCTAAAGCTTAAAATACGACACAGTTAAGAAGAATGTTTAATAAATAATATATAAACAATGAATGAAAAGAATGTATTATGCATTTTTATACGTAACATACCATATGCAATTGTGGGATTCGAGCCTGGGTTTACACATGCCAGTCAGCCATACTAACGGCACACACACAGCACCAGCACATCATCAGATCGACGACTCGCGTAAAGAAAGCGCACAAATAAATACATAACAATAAGATTATCACCGACGGAAAGTCACGTTTTAATAGAAATGAGAAAATCACTTTTCGGATGATAGTCCCAGAGCCCATTATGTGCCTCTGTAACCCTTTCCACCACCGCCTACAGGATGGGTACAGGGTGCATAATAAATGAACTAAACTAACCGATGATACCAATTTAACTGAGTTGTCAGCGTCACGAGTGAGATATATGTTAACAAAACCAACTGATCACTCTACACAGTATCACTACAACGTCTTCATACTTTTCCTCACACAACGTCTACCCTTTTATCCTATTTCCTCCATAACTCCTCCCACCCTACTGCTTTAATGTGATAATTATCTTCATGTACAAAAACATCACTCGTTTTGTCAGTTCCAATCTGCGACGCTGTACGTCTCTAGCTCTAAATAAGTTAACATCTACATCAGCAATGCATATGTGTTAAGAAGTTTGTGTCACAGTGTGCCAGCCAATAAAGATGATTTCTGTTCCAGTATGTCAAAAAACCTCTATATGAGAACTGGAGGTCAATTACTGTTGGTACATAGGCCTTTACCTAAGCTCAAAATCATCACTAAACTAGTAGCACATGCCAACTAATCAAGGAAGGATCGAATTTTCTCTTTCATTCTGACCTGCCTCTATAAGCTTCATAGAAATGACAGCGGTTACACGATCACTTAATTCCTAACTCACAGTAAGCCGCCGGAAGGCGTAATATTCGTGATATTATCCACTACAGGTGTGTGCTACTCCTATGATAATACCAT
Source organism: Procambarus virginalis (assembly GCA_020271785.1). Taxonomy (NCBI): domain Eukaryota; kingdom Metazoa; phylum Arthropoda; class Malacostraca; order Decapoda; family Cambaridae; genus Procambarus; species Procambarus virginalis. Next base: position 32,626,593 of record WNGS01165523.1, on the reverse strand, counting down.
CACCCCCAGGGAGTCTCTTTTGCAGCCTTTCCGCTCGCTTTCCTACCCAACGGCTTGCATTTCCTAAGGGGATACTTTGTCAACCTTGGCGAGGGCTTTCGCTATCAACCCCGTTAGTTTATATGACGAACGAGGCATGCTCTAATTGTCTAGCGAGAGGGAAAGCATTTATAAATTACAATATGTTCGGCAGAGACGTAATTCTTGAATACCGTTCGCTCTGTTATATTCTCAGGTTAACGGTATAACCTCTCCCCCTTTCTCTGTCACTCACAAGGCAAGCTGACCTTGGCTCGGTGAACTCTCACGCGCGGTGCCTTCCTGAGTGCAAGATTTAGGGTAAATGACCGCGACACTGGCCGCTAGTTATTATAATACTATGCACAAGGTACCGTGACACTAGCTACTAGTTACACCGATTCTAGCTATTAGTTACAGTGACCCTACGTGCTAGTTACAAAGACACCTGCTACTAGTAACAGTAATAGTATTTAGCCTCAGAAGCCCATACCTCACCCCTACGGCTTGTACCTCTTCTCTAGACCCATACACTCTGAAATCAAGCTTTAACCCGCTACACTATATACAAAGACTCTTGTTCACAATGATATGCTCCCAGTTATTAAATAATCAGTTGGTACATCCCCTAAAAAAATCAATAGAGGTAGCCTAGAAAACATGCCTTTTAATCCCACAAAAGTCGATGCGAAATATACACCCAGACAATACTTCACGCATCGGGAATTATAAATATTACGATGGCTTAATCTCGCCGCTGGAGGGAGGGAAATTGAGGCTCTTATCTTACCCAAATACTCCTCATCTGTGGACGATGAGCTGCAGGTGGTGGCAGATGATGATGTAATGATGAGGCAACGATTGTTTAGATGTATGAGTGTGTTTGTTTGTGTGTGTGTGTGTGGTGTGTGTGTGTGGTGTGTGTGTGTGTGTGTGTGTGTACTTACCTAGTTGTGCTTGCGGGGGTTGAGCTCTGGCTCTTTGGTCCCGCCTCTCAACCGTCAATCAACAGGTGTACAGTTTCCTGAGCCTATTGGGCTCTATCGTATCTACACTTGAAACTGTGTATGGAGTCAGCCTCCACCACATCGCTTCCTAATGCATTCCATTTTTCAACCACTCTGACACTAAAAAAGTTTTTTTCTAATATCTCTGTGGTTCATTTGGGGATTCAATTTCCACCTGTGTCCCCTAGTGCGTGTGCCCCTTGTGTTAAATAACCTGTCTTTATCTACTCTATCGATTCCTTTGAGAATCTTGAATGTGGTGATCATGTCCCCCACTAACTCTTCTGTCTTCCAACGAAGTGAGGTTTAATTCCCGTAGTCTCTCCTCGTAGCTCATACCTCTCACCTCGGGTACTAGTCTGGTGGCAAACCTTTGAACCTTTTCCAGTTTAGTCTTATGTTTGACTAGATATGAACTCCATGCTGGAGCCGCATACTCCAGGATTGGTCTGACATATGTGGTATATAATTTTCTGAAAGATTCCTAACACAAGTTTCTAAATGCCGTTCTTATGTTAGCCAACCTGGCATATGCCGCTGATGTTATTCTCTTGATATGAGCTTCAGGGGACAGATCTGGCGTGATATCATCCCCCAGGTCTTTCTCTCTCTCTCTGGCTCCTGAAGTATTTCGTCTCCCAAATGATACCTTGTATCTGGTCTCCTGCTTCCTACCCCTATCTTCATTACATTTCATTTGCTTGGGTTAAACTCTAACAACCATTTGTTTGACCATTCCTGCAGCTTGTCCAGGTCTTCTTGAAGCCTCAAGCTGTCCTCCTCTGTCTTAATCCTTCTCATAATTTTGGCGTCGTCAGCAAACATTGAGAGGAATGAGTCTATATCTTCTGGGAGATCATTTACGTATATCATAAACAGTATAGGTCCGAGTACAGAGCCCTGTGGGACTCCACTGGTGACTTCACGCCATTCTGAGGTCTCACCACCTCACTGTAACTCTCTGCTTCCTATTGCTTAGGTACTCCCTTATCCACTGGAGCGCCCTACCAGTTACTCCTGCCTGTTTCTCCAGCTTATGCATCAGCCTTTTATGGGGTCCTGTGTCAAAGGCTTTCCGACAGTCCAAAAAATGCAGTCCGCCCACCCTTCTCTTTCTTGCTTAATCTTTGTCACCTGATCGAATGTATATGAATGTCCAAGTGTGCATTTGACATGTGTATGTAATGATAGTATACTTGACCCGTCAGAAAAAGAATTGGTTTTCCATTAGAAAACATGAAACATCGTCTCTTCAAAACATGAAAATATGTCAAGAAAATTAAATATTTATCAAAATTGAGATTTTCCTCTTTGTCTCTCTCTCTCTCTCTCTCTCTCTCTCTCTCTCTCTCTCTCTCTCTCTCTCTCTCTCTCGGGAACTTGGAAGTCCGCAAAAAAAAACAGGGGCGAGGAGGTAAATATGAGTTACGAGCTCCTCACGACATGCAGCGCACAACCAGCCAACTTAAACGGTAATTAAACCTATTCCGCTGCAACCTTGCATCCCCCACTGGGACCTGAAGACAAAGAGGCGGCTTATGCAATAGAAGCAATCAGGAGGGATCGCCAAGAAACCAGTCAAGCAAAAAGGTTACATGGCTTTCCAGCGTCTGACCGGTGAAAAGTGTTCCAATTATTTTAATCTCAGTGCCCACAGTGGACGAGGGAATAACATACCACTATGATACGTCACTTAAAGCATAATTAAGCGAGGTAAATTACGAAGAACTATGTGCAAGAAATTATTCACATTGCATAAACGAGCTCTTGTGTACGGAGCTCAACTGAGACTTCAGCGCTACGCCATAAGGTGAATCATACTTAACAATCTTGACCTGGTCTTTGGCGATTTTTTCTTTCGTAATCCGAAGCGGCATAGCGGGTGACGAAAGATTCCTGGATGGTGAGGAGGGAGAAGATAGCCACAGACAATTCTAAGGTGACCGCAGAGACCTGGATGTGATGTTATGGATTACTTCTTTGTTGCTATTGTCAGTTGCAGGGTCGCGACGCCTTTGTCAGAGAGGAAAATATTTTTCTGTGTGTGTTTCACAGTAACTCGGAATATTATAAATATAGTTTCCAGCCCTCTACACACGCATGGATATTAATATGTTATACAATACGTAATTTCCATTGTGCTCCCGTATGTACGAACCCAATTGTTTCATTTATATGCCCAATTGGTCCACTTATATGCTGGCAAGTGCGATGATTCTGCTTCGTAGTTAACTTGGTCACTTTTAAATACCCTTCAATGAGAAGACTCGTAAACACTGCTAATTCCACCCATAATTAACACTATGAGTGTTGGGACTTTAACCCTACTTCAAATCGGGCCAATGGAAAAAATATTAATTTGGCGTTCGTATTTGTAAGTAATGTCCAAAACATCGGTCGGATATATATTTTCGATGGCCATCATTTTTATTAGCATATTTTGAAATAATGATTCTCAGATGAATATTTTCAATAAATATCCCTCAAATACCGCCATATAAGTAATACCAATAAAATGAATTATTTGTACTAATTACGGATATTAATTTCATCTGATGATTGGCTCATGACTGCTTCAAACCACTAATTACCAATTAAGAAAAACACTCGAGAAATATTTCAAGCAGAAGTAAATCGAGCGACAAGATGCGCATCCCGCTTCACGCTTGTTTTTTACCAGAGCGGAAAAAGTGTTGAGTGAAAGTGATATATCAGCCGCACTTATTGTGGCGTGTCTACAATGTTGCTTATGCAAAGCTCGCATTATTGAAATCTTGTGTTTTGCAATATTTTGGCAATCTAATGATCAAGTCAAGCGTATAGATTGCTTCGTCATTGCTAATTCATTGATGTTGACAATTTAATTGTATTATTGGTCATGAAACATAACATTTTAATTACGCTTGACAATTGATTTAATTAAGCGATAAACTAATTTTGTTGGTAATGCCCAACAAGCTTTTGCGAGAGCTCTAAAATCTTGCGAATGAGAACGCTAACATAGAATGCTGGGAGTCGGCACACAGGAGACTAAGCCCAGCTTGACCATAAGACTATCCCATGGGACAAAATGTAACTCTATGCTATATAGTCGTAATGATTTGGCGCTTTCCCCTTGATAGTTCCCTTCCCTTCCCTTAGTCTATCTTGCATCCCTTGGTCTTGAGAGGGGCTCGAGAAGCCACACTCAGTTGCCCTTCTGGTGGGCCGTGATTCACGGAGCACTAACGTGTTCACTTATGTACCTCTTACCTCGAAACATGGCGGCTTTGTTTACCAAGAAGTTTACGAGATTGGAAGTGCTTCGACGTCGGCTTCAACCATTGGAAATTGTTATGAACGAAATCGTAGCTCTTCGGAGCTTAATAAACTGCTTAGTGAATACAGACAACCCTTCCATGATGATGATAAGAGGTACAGATATCGTAATTGAACATGGAGTGTAAATGCTGCACGAATTCCACCCATAGCTGCAGCTCATGTACACAAGTTTGTACTTGTGTACATGAGCTATTGTACCTCCAATAACCATATAATATATATATATATATATATATATATATATATAATATATATATATATATAAATATATATATATATATATATATATATATATTATATATAAAATAGAAATTAAAATATATTTATATATACATATAATATATGTATATAAATACATATATGTATATAATATATGTATATATAAATACATATAATATATGTATATAAAAATATATTTATATATACATATTTATATATATATATATATATATATATAACATATATATATATATATATATATATATATATATATATATATATATATATATATATATATACTAAACTTTCCGCACACTGGCAAGATTAACCACAGAGTGGCGTGGTAACTGTTGCCTGGATGTAGTGGACTGGCCGGGTAGTCTCTGGGACAGGCAACTGCCTAGTATTTGTTGGCACTCGCATTGCTAGTTACACCACTTGCTCTTCTTGAAGGTGAACTTAATATACTTAAGAGTACATGCACTCACAACACGAGCACATGAACTAAAACGGTACTTATCTAGCTGCACTCTCCTCATTACACCCATCAGTCTCCGCTACCAGACCACACACACACACACACACACACACACACACACACACCACACACACACACACACACAACACACACACACACACACGCCGATGCCGAAATACAATTGCAGTATGACGTCAACAGCGTATACAAACTGGCCAACATCTGTGTAGCCTTCAGGTAATGGGGCAAAGAAGGCAGGTTTAGTGTAGAACCGACGTGAGATTCAATATGCATCCATCCTAGCGTGAAATTTTCCACTTAAAAAGCATTAGACACGTACAAATATACGCCACAATGCTCGTTCCTGACCTGAAGGGCTTGAATTATATGAAAACTTGAGGGGAACCAAAGATTTATCAAGAGGATCTTGACAAACTCCAAGAGTGAACAAACAAGTGAAACGTACTGGAAGAAAACTTTTTTCTTCGAAGTTACAAACATTCACAACTTTCACGATTCGAAAAAAAATCGAACGGCAAGATACTTAAAATATAACACAAGAGGTATACCAATGTGCTAGCAAGCGGGGCATAAGGAACAACACCTGAATTCTCCATAGTTAGTGATAAGTGAGCACTGACTGGCTAGCACAACAAANATCATGACTATTGTCTTGGAATGGCTACAACAAAACTCCCGTGTTCATGCTCGAGATAGCAAACTCACTCAGCGAACAGCACCCTGAGATAATCACGTACTGTGTCTTGAATAACCTCAGTTCTACCTCTCTGTTACCGTCAGTGATAGCAAACACGCTCACCGACCATCACACGGCCCAGACTCTACTAATTATGGACCTTCTTATTTTATTTAAATGCTCTCTAGAAAGCACTTTAAATTTTAGCACATTCTATGCTAAAGGCCATTCATCTCAACTATAACCAACGAGCCAGCCAAAGCTACTAACAAATCATCGTTGGTTATTAGAAAAGTTTCCGGAATAAATTGACGGTGCCAGCCAGTTACGATGTGTACACTAACAAGCCACCCACTGTACTGACTGGAAGCGATTACAACTCAAATAACCAGTCATATTCCCTGTCAGCTAATCAGTCGTTCTCTATCAACTACTCAGTCGTCTCTATCAGCTACTTAGTCGTCGCTATCAACTAATCAGTCATCCTAATCAACTAATCAGTCGTCGTTAACACCTAACCAGTCTGTGTAAAAAGCACTCAAAAACCACAACACTGCAGATGGTTTGTCCACAGATAGACGTATTATCTCCCTACGATAATAATACTAGCAGCATGAAGCAATAATCAAGTCACATATGATCATTTTAAATGTTGTTATAGATTCAGCTACTCGGAACAAATTCCAAGTAGCACGGGCTATGGTGAGCCCGTAGTGGACTTACCTGGCACAGGAGCGGTGCTCAACGTCATTTTAAATAATAAATTATGCATATATGATGGTGTGAAGAGTAGTGAGGCGTTACCCTGCCCAGGGGAGGGCATTCACTTGCCCTGCATTCCCAATGGTCAGCTCGATTGGACGTACTTAGATATGAGTTGACTGTCAATAATTTGGTGATATTGCTTGATATGAAGGACTTCGGTAATATAATCTCTTATTGTTGCTATATTTGTAGGTTATATAACTGTTACTAGTCTGGATGTCTCTGGTGATGGTCTGGTTGTGTGTAGAACTGATGTACATCTTGGATATATTTTTTCTTTGGTACTGTTGGTCGCTCGTCATGAAGGAAATAATGTCATCTTGACTATTAAGTTGAGATAATTAGGGCTGACACTCCCCAGAAGACATATATAAGGATTTATTGGCGCAAATCCTTAACTGTAGCCTCTGTTCACCCAACAGTAAAGTGGGTACCTGCTTGTTAAACAATTGGCGAGTCGTATTCCGGGGAAATTTAAGATTAAGGACTTGCCCGAAACGCTATGCGTGTTAGTGGCTTTACAAGAATGTAATAACTCTTGTACATATAAATAAAATATAAATATAAGCATAAACAACATTAGTCTCTTTTTAGGCAAACCGTATGGTGCCGAAAGAGTTAGTCATGAGCAATTTGGTTATATTAAATCATGAGAAAACAACTATTAACAGGACATCCAACTGGTTCTTTTTGCATCACTGACGTCACATTGACAATAAAATCTAAGTTAAAAATATTTAATGAAAGGATTCTTAAAAACCACACAATCTAATTTGCCAATTAAACCTTACAAACAAATAATTAAGGACATAAAAAAGACATAAAAAGTTTGAAACAAAAACAGTGAGAAGCGATATTGTTTTCTAAACCATGAAGAAATTCAACACTAAAAGCACACATGACTCTCGAGCCTCGAGCTGTTATTAAACTGTTTTAGTGCTAAGTATTATACAATTTATCAATCTGGTATTTTATTATTATATATATAGATATATATATATATATATATATATATATATATATAATATATATATATATATATATATATATATATATATTGCTGATGTTGCTCTTGTTTTCTTATACTGTTCTTCATTTTCAATTATGATCATCAACATCATCGTTTGTGGTAATAATTGATTAGTGTTATTATTTATAAGGATACTGCTATACATATGTATCGTGCCGTAAGGTGTTTTTAGTGCGAAAATAACATTTTCAGGTTGTGATAACTTGGGAATTTAGCATGAGTGAAACAGGCAGGCAGGCAGATAGACAGACAGACAGACAGACAGACAGACAGACAGACAGACAGACACACAGACAGGCAGAAACAGGGCACACTCCAGTGGCCACGTAAACACACACTGGCAATCCCTGTGAAAATACCTGCGTGAGAAAGCCTCATATTTCCCATGGACAACAACAGACATAAAAGCCACATTCATTAGCAGCAAGCGATGACCCAGCTCTATACGGCTCTAGCAACAGAAGGCAACGCCCCAGCTCTACACGGCTCTAACCGTAGGTGACGACTCTACTATCTACGTCTCTTGAAGGAGCGGAAGACGACCTCCTCTATTAAGCTGTCTGTCCTCTATTAACCTCCAGGAGCTTACCCAACTCTATTATGATCGAGAAGCAGCAGGAAAGGACCCAGCTCTATACATCTAAAGAAGCAGTAGGCAACGATCCTGCTCTACACGACTCTTAGAGGCAGCAGGCGCCGGCATTACGTAACTCCACAAGCAGCAGGACAAGACCTAATTCCATATGCAGACGGTGAAGTCACAATATAGTGGCAGAAGATGTGATGACCAAACCCCCATAGCAGAAGATGAACAGACAACAACGTTCGGTCCGTTCTGAACCAATATCAAGTCACAATCGATTGATAATGGTCCGAGACGAACCGAAACGTCGCCATGTTCTTCACCTTCTGGTGTGTGGTTCAGTCATCTAGCTTCAATATACAATTGAAGCGACTCAAGTTCTGAAACTCTTCCACATTTCTTATCCGGAAGTTAATATAAACACCAACAGCCGTTTGTATTCACTTATACCAATTCCTCCTCATCAATAATGGCCAAATGCTCGTTGAAACCACTCGCCTGTCTATGAATAAAAAATTTACACGCGACTCACAAAAGATAACTTTTGTACTTTTCTCGAACAGTGCTTCGTTCTTGTCCTCTGCTCGAATCCCACTCAATTATTAAATGATTCATCCATGTATTGAAAATACAAATGATTGTCTAAAGAACTTAACTACCTAACGTAAGTTAGACTAAACTATTTAACACTTTCTAATATATAATACATTTTATGGGGAAAATACCAATATTGAATACGCAGTAAGTTAAATTTATTAATGAGTCTTTTTGGGTCGGCCACCCCTTTAACGAACCTAACCTGAAGACAGGTTGACTTATATTGTTTTAATTCTAATTTGTATAAATAAAACAGAAACAGTAATAGCTGTTGGTAACTCACACATTCTCGTTGCTACCTTCATTTATAAATGACTGCGTTCATTAAGTATCCCAAAAGTGAGAATAACCACGTTGAAAGAGGTTGACAAAGAGTGGGTTAGTTAAATTTGTTGCTGAACTTAAATTCCTTTTTTAGAAATTACTTTAAAGCTGAAGAAATTATTTTTCTAATGTTTTCAGCCACAAAGAAGATTTGTAATTTGAAAAAGGTATATATATTGGAATCAACTAAATTTAACCCAATGCCAATTACTTCTCTACAGATAACACGTGTACATAAAAAATTATCTTCCATGATATGAGTGCTTTGACAATTATTAGGTGGATAATTCATGATGACAAAGGAGGAGAATAAATTTCAATATCAGCTGATCTATTCCATTAAGATCAGAATTTCTTAAGATTCCGTCTAGATAAGATAAAAAGTATTTCAGTAATAAAAATAATATAGGGGACAGTGGTATTCACAGGAATGTATATGAATACTATATTCTCCTTCATAAATATTACTTCAACCATGAAAATGCTTCATTTGGAGGTAGCATGTCAGCAAGGCGGACAGCCCGCCTGCTTTCATACCTCTCACTGTATTTCCCACATCTACACTTCCCTTCTCCTATGCCTCTCCTCCCTCTTTACTTAAAAAAAAAAACTCAGTTAGGACACCACCTTTAAGATATTTTTCATGAATCAAAGTTATTGTAAGATCCCAAGTAAGAGAAGTTAATATGTTTACATTGGACGAACATGTAAATTCTTTATTCTAAAATATGCCAATAAATACATTGCTTTAGTTTAGGAGTTTTGAAAAATCCTTTGCAAATATTAAGTATTACTCTTAACCTGTTAAATGATAAAATACATACAAATTATTATTAAGTGCTTCAGTGTTAAATGTAGAAATTCATTAAATTACCATTACAAAAAATAGAGATGGATGTAATGTTATTAGCTCAAAATTGTTTTCACTTGATCCTGCAATATTTCACATTAAAATCTCTAATCCCATTTCGATGATTTACGGCCTGGCCGGATTTGCCGGATTACATCCACATTGATCCATTTGTTTTTTCGACCTCAATTGCCCAACCACTTGGGCTGGACGGTAGAACGACGGTCTCGCTTCATGCAGGTCGGTGTTCAGTCCCCCGACCGTCCAAGTGGTTGGGAACCATTCCTTTCCCCCGTCCCATCCCAAATCCTGATCCCTTCCAATGTAGTGGTAATGGCATGGAACTTTCTCCTGATAGTTTCATTCTCTTCGACCTCAATTCAGCTTCACTATTGTATCCGAGTCTTTAATATTGTCTTTCTGTCTTTTCTAATCCGAGTCTTTCTCATTATATATTTTGTGTCTGGACAGGCAGGCAGGAGTGTTACTCAGTAGTTAAAATATTGAAGTTTTTGCGAGGTCGGAGCAAGTGTAACATTTGGGGTTTACGGCCCATGCTTTTTAAATGACATGAGAAACAGGTTTACTGAGAATTATATGAACTATATATAAATGTAGTATTTTCCCTTATAAATGGATGTAAATATGATTTTTATATTAAATATTATTTAATAAAGAAAAGAAAAAAAGTGTTTAATTTATAATTCCTTCGTACCTATGTTGTATAAGTAGTTTCAGATCAAGTAATGGTAATACACGAAACTGAATAAGAACTACTTATTCAGCTTTCATGTTTGTTCTTCTGCGGTGTAGACGCAGGTATACAGGGATGCTGCACCCACTGCTCTAGCACCTAGGACACGTTCTTCCATTAGAGCAAGCAAAGGAAGAGGAATCATTCCCCATTAACCATTTTACTTACGGCCTTGTTTTGGGCAGCCACTAAGGTAAAAGGTGACTGACAGCCCCATTCATGTCCTTATGGTCTGATTGCTAGAAAAGTAGTGCTGTAGAGCGCTGCTGTATATGGCTGGTGGAGTAAGTAATTACCAAAAGAAGGCGCCAGACCGTGAAGACTATGTATCCATACGACTGTTAGAGCCCAACCTGATATCTCTGGTAAATGAATACTGATTTCGCTACTCTACAAATTTGATAAAAAATATGAAAGTTCTTTAAAATTAGAGTATCCAATGTGATTTTTTTAAAGAATTTAAGTAAAACTTAGACGAGACATTTCTTCAATGCCGTTATTCAGCTCCAGTACAATGTTCTACTCCTTTTTTTTAAACAAAACCGTTGAATCACGCTAATTCATTTCGATCAAAAAGGTGGCGAAAAGATCATTAAATTTAACTGTTGACTCAGTACTCGCCAATATAGTTTTTATCATTTTTGTTATCATCTAAGTTTCGACAGAAAATCATGAAGGTTTAAGATATTTTTTTCCTGTTTCAATAATTGCGTCACGGAGAGGTTCCACTTCGTGTGAAGTTATAAGCTGTGATCCCATTATTAGCCCGATTCTGAACTTTTAAAACGGTCGCAAACACCATAACTGGCAGAGAGGTGACCTAAATGTTTCTTGAACATTTATTGAATTGAATTTTCACAGTTTTTTTAATTGATTTTTGATGTGGACCATCATACTGATGATTCACTTTGTTTATGTCTCTTGATTATAACAGCCACTGTCCACACCCGTTCTCTTTATCCTTTATCTTAATCTTCGTTTCTGTTAATTTGTTTTCATTCAGTGTGTTAGTGTGTGTGTGTGTTTGTGTGATAGTGTGAGTGTGTGTGTGTGTGTGTGAGTGTGTTTGTGTGTGATAGTGTGAGTGAGTGTGTGTGAGTGTGTGTGAGTGTGTGTGTGAGTGTGTGTGTGTGTGTGTGATAGTTTGAGTGAGTGTGTGTGTGTGATAGTGTGAGTGAGTGTGTGTGTGTGTGAGTGTACTCACCTATTTGTGCTTGGGTGAGTACGTGTGATAGTGTAAGTGAGTGTGTGTGTATGAGTGAGAGAAAGAGAGACTAGGAGTTCTTATGGCTCAGTATTTATACAAGTGTGTGTGTGTCATGGAGCGAGTGTCTCTTATGAGTGCGTGAGTGTATCCCTTCACTTGTAAACACTGCTGCAAGCATTCACACACGAGTCACACGACCCGAGAAAGCAGATCTAACTCTGTATCCACACCATTCACCCTCGCTTTTCCCGAGGCCCGTGTTGCAGCAGCAGGAGCTCTGATGAACAGGTGTTGCAGCATTGCACACAGGTGGATGCAAGGAGAAAACATGCCTTCTGTGTGTGTGTGTGTGTGTGTGTGTGTGTGTGTGTGTGTGTGTGTGTGTGTGTGTGTGTGTGTGTGTGTGTGTGTGTGTGTGTTCAGAGACCCCCAAGAATATCTCACGGAAGAGGGTTATATTACACGGTGACTTTCAGAAATACGAATTAATTTTTACATTAGGAAATTATGGTTATAAAGTTTGTGTGTATGTTTCTACCGTGCTACCGTAAGAGTTTCGGTGTTTGTACTTACCAAATTGAGCTTGTGGATACTGTGCTCCGGCTCCTGAGCACTGTCATTGATGGATGGATGTCATCCGAGGATACTATCAACAGATTTTGATATCAGACTTTTAAAAATGTGAATGATATTGCTACAACTGTACTCACCTAAATATACTTACAGGGTTGGGCGCTATCACCCATGTCCCGCCTTACCTGACTATGGTATATTTCGCAAAATTCCTTAATTTAAGTTCGTAGTCAATCTTTCTACCATTTTCCGTTTAAACATATATATTAATAAATGGTTGTACACTAATAGCTGGCTTAGTTTACTAAGTTTTAAATACATTATTAATTTATACGTGAACAAATTAATTATGGGTCCTAAGATGAATCTCAGGAGTTGTGTATGAGTGTAAATTACAATAGGTTAATAGTGAGAATTAAAATATTAATATTTAGAAGAGAATGCACGATAAATATTTATAAATGAGTGATCATCAGCAATTACCGTATTGAACTTCCTAATAGAGTTTCTTTATAAAACACTTCTAATTAAAGATTTAATTCAACGCATAAATTTAACGTTTTTTGAGAAACGTAAAACACATTCTCAATAGATTTGAATAACTGTCTCTGATTTCAATTAAATTGCCCGAAAGTTTTTTTCAAGTTACTTTCAATTTACACATATTTTAATCAATACATATTCACTGAGACGAAATCCGTTTATCGCTCACAAAGGAACTTCGTCAATTTCTGAACAGCTCGTTCATCAATCCGTATTTGCTGATATAGTTACTATAACGTGGAACGAGTTACCTGTCGTTGATAATGGAGTACCGTTCACCTGTCGTTGACGATGGGGGACCGTTCACCTGTCGTTGACAATGGGGGTACCGTTCACCTGTCGTTGATGATGGGTGAACGTACTCGCCGTTCACCGTTCATCTCCAGGACCCGGGGATAGAAAGTTGTTTATTTTTTGTATCAAATCCTGATGACCATTCAAGTTCTCTGCATTCCTTTTCAGTTCTAAACTTTCCTGGATCATTTTAGCTTAGTAAAAATGAAAATGTTAGAATTTATCCGCTAACATGCGTTACTCACAAATATTTTTGGAATAGAGACAGGCTCCTGACTGAGCCAGGATGGCTTGATCTTGAAGAAATTGCAGATTGAAGAGAGATTGAGATAGAGATTGACGAGATTGCCTCTTCAATCAGTTTCCTGTTTCTCAAGTAATTATTGCTTACATTGAACGTACATAGTTCACTGTTTCTGTACTTTATGGTTTGAGTTCCATTTCATTTACTATAATTAGATTTTCTAATGAGTTTTCAGAAGTGTTCTTACCCACTTAGGGGTTGTAGAATCATGCTTGTATCCGTTCTCCAGTTTCACTGTATTTAAAGAAGTTCCTTAGCATCTAAGTATGCTCCTTAGACGACCTCGTAATCGTGTTTCTCAAAGTCTGCCTCATCCCGTGGCTAACACCAGGTCTGGCAGTATTGTCAAGGGTCACTTCTCTTAATCTCCTTGGCGACATAATCTTATTTTAAAAAAGTGTTCACTATCTTTGCTCTCCACGTTGCAATAGACCTCCATTCTCCTGACCGCGGTGGAGATCTTTTCAATGCCAATCAATCTGCCGTAAGTTGAAATTGCCAGATATTAGAAAATATGTCTTCACTGTACTATGCCATTAGAGGCTCCCTTTTCTTAACTTTCAGGGAGTTGTTGTTTCAACCAACATATTCCTCTGTGGGCCGGCTGGTGCTTACTGGGAATTGTGAAAGAGGGATTCCACGGTCTGCTTATTATATATATTGTCGCTAGTCTAATAATGTAGTCCTGCGGGTTGGCTTTCTCTTGTCAATGTTTATATATATATATATATATATATATATATATATATATATTATATATATATATATATGTGTGTGTGTGTGTGTGTGTGTGTGTGTGTGTGTGTGTGTGTGTGTACTCACCTATTTGTGCGTGTAGGGGTTGAGCTCTGGCTCTTTGGTCCCACCTCTCAACTGTCAATCAACTGTTACTAACTACTATCTAATTTTTGTTCCCGCATCCAAGATTTGGATGTGTGTGTGTATTCACCTAGTTGTATTCACCCAGTCGTGCTTGCGGGGGTTGAGCTCTGCTCTTTCGGCCCGCCTCTCAATTGTCAATCAACTGTTTCTACTACTACTACTATTTTTTCCCCCCACACCACACACACACTCACCCCAGGAAGCAGCCCGTGACAGCTGACTAACTCCCAGGTACCTATTTACTACTAGGTAACAGGGGACATAGGGTGACAGAAACTCTGCCCATCGTTTCTTGCCGTCGCCCATGATCGAACTCGGGATCACAGGATCACGTGTCCAGCGTGCTGTCCGCTCGGCCACTGTCTCCCTCCAATTATGCCTCATGTGTGTGTGTGTGTGTGTGTGTGTGTGTGTGTGTGTGTGTGTGTGTGTGTGTGTGTGTGTGTGTGTGTGTGTACTCACCTAGTTGTGCTCACCTAGTTGTGCTTGCGGGGGTTGAGCTCTGGCTCTTTGGTCCCGCCTCTCAACCGTCAATCAACAGGTGTACAGTTTCCTGAGCCTATTGGGCTCTATCATATCTACACTTGAACCTGTGTGTGTGTGTGTGTGTGTGTGTGTGTGTATGTGTGTGTATTCACTTAGTTGTATTTTACGGGGGTTGAGCTTTGCTCTTTCGGCCCGCCTCTCAACTGTCAATCAACTGTTTACTAACTACTTTTTTTTCCCACACCACACACACACACACACACCAGGAAGCAGCCCGTGACAGCTGACTAACTCCCAGGTACCTATTACTGCTAGGTAACAGGGGCATTCAGGGTGAAAGAAACTTTGCCCATTTGTTTCTGCCGGGTGCGGGAATAGAACCCGCGCCACAGAATTACGAATCCTGCACGCTATCCACCAGGCTACCTGGCCTCATGTGTGTGTGTGTGTGTGTGTGTGTGTGTGTGTGTGTGTGTGTGTGTGTGTGTGTGTGTGTGTGTGTGTGTGTGTGTGTGTGTATGTGTGTGTGTGAGTGTGTGTGTGTGTGTGTGTATGTGTGTGTGTGTGTGTGTGTGCATGAATCGTTAATATGCATATGCATAAACAAACTACTTGCATACATGTTTAAACTTCCAAAAATTGCACCAGTTTATAAACACGAAAGTGGCCAAAACTAATTTGACTTCAATCACGTGAGACACAGCCGCCAGTCACCTTTATAATCTTAAGGAATGATGCACAGTACTTTCCAAAGAGCTAAGAGAGGCGTCCAACCCCCCCAACACTTCCCAACCCCTCTCAGAAAGTGTCAAGAACGAGGTAATTCAGATCTTTACCCTACTGGTGTGGTGATAGTGATATGATATAGTGCTTTAGCGGTGGTCATACTATGATTTTGCTGTTTAGTGATACAGCAATGAATTGTTATAGCGATTCAGAAGAGCACTAATGCAGTGAAATTGAAATTAAATAACAATGACAAGTTGTGACAATCAGAGATCCTTATAACTTAAAGAAGATAACTGAAATACATTTCTGGATTTTATCCTAAATTTGAAGCTATGCCAGAAATAGATAAAATTACAATACTGAAGTGAACTGACCAAAGCATTTCAAAAGGTTTAACAACAAGTACTGTTTTTTACCTTCTTTCCTCCCTCAGATTCTTGCAGAGATGCGTCTGGAGGATGGTGGGGGTGCGGGCTCTGGTCTCCTGGTCTACGGAGGAGACCGTGGTGATGGCCGTGTGTGTGGAGGACGAGAGAGAGACGTAGGAGAGCAGGTCCAGGCTCTCCATGGAACACAGACCGGAGTCCAGACTGGGCATCTCCCCGGAGTCTGCGGACCTCTTGGTCATCTTGAGGATGCTGGAGAGTGGCGGCTTCTTCACGTGAAGGTTGATGCTCATGATGACTCTCTCACTCCAAGGGCTGCTCACCTTCACAGATATGGCAACTTATTTTGCGCTGGTGATCTTGGTGGTTACGGGTTTGGCAGTCTGCTTCAGGGATGTGCTCTCGTGATTATGGATATGGCAACTTATTCTGGGAAGGCGCTCCTGATGGCTCCGAGTATGGCAATTGATTACTCTAGAAGGGTTTCAGTTCTTAGAGATGTAACTGATGCTCACTGCAATGGATTTTGATAGCCAGGCGCCAGGCATAACCCAATTTTTCACTATAAATCTTATAATTGCTCACTAATGTATATATGTTACTTCTTGATGCAAAAATTAAAAAAATAAATCAGTAAATTCATGAGCATCAGAAGCACCAACTTAAACGCATGTAGCACAGATAAACACCACAGTCAATGGCAAGACTTTTCACCGGTGCGCGCCAAATTCCTGTAACTTGCGCGCGCGAAGGGCGGACCTGCAGCCAATGGTGGGACTTCAAACAACTGAGGTCCTCCGAGCGGCAGTGTGAGAGACACGCGCCATCCAGCCAACCTGTGACGCTCACGCGTTCACACCCACACAGGCGCGCACACACACGCACGCACACACACACACACACACAGACATGCATCGTGAGCGTGACACCAGAGCTTTCACCAGTACCTGTGCTCTCATGCACGTGAGAGAAAAATACAGCATCTGTGGTTACTCGGTGATATCAATCATGTTTACACACCAAGTCAATTAACCATTCCAAAGAATTACAAAACAGCACAAATCTCGTATTACGAAGTACCTTCTCTTAGCACATCATCAAAAGACAATGATTTCACTTCATTCAGAGGGAATCAAAGTGTATTCAAATTTTGAATCCCTCCTTAAGTGTTGTAACTAAGGAGAGTGAGTGTGTGTGTTTGTTAACAAATACCAGGAAGGGAAACATCCTCTTCATTATCTCACCTGTCTTTGTTTGGTCCCACAGTTGCCACCAACCTCCACACAGTATCACCTCTCCACGACCAGGTCTCTTTCACTTAACTACTGGTTGGCAATAATTACTCCTAACCAAAATTTAGGCAGTAACTATAGGCCTGACAGTAACTACCTCCTAAACTATCAACTTATATTCAATGAACAGCCAGCTGAATTTTTTTCTGTAATAAACTTCCATATATTGGAATTCACTAATAAACAGAGAACGAACAACTTTTCTTCTTCCAAAAAAAAAAAGGAAAAGGGACGGAAACTGAAGAAATCCTATTTACCCATTCCAGACAACTTGAATAATATCCAACCAAGCTCAGTTACATATATATATATATATATATATATATATATATATATATATATATATATATATATATATATATATATATATGTGTCGTACCTAGTAGCCAGAACTCACTTTTTGGCCTACTATGCAAGGCCCGATTTGCCTAATAAGCCAAGTTTTCCTGAATTAATATATTTTCTCTAATTTTTTTCTTATGAAAAGATAAAGCTACCCATTTCATTTTGTATGAGGTCAATTTTTTTCATTGGAGTTAAAATTAACGTAGATATACGACCGAACCTAACCAACCCTACCTAACCTAACCTAACCTATCTTTATAGGTTAGGTTAGGTTAGGTAGCCGAAAAAGTTAGGTTAGGTTAGGTTAGGTAGGTTAGGTAGTCGAAAAACAATTAATTCATGAAAACTTGGCCTATTAGGCAAATCGGGCCTTGCATAGTAGGCTGACAAGTGCGTTCTGGCTACTAGGTACGACATATATATATATATGTTTAACCTAAATATGAAACACTCCAGTAATGACACGTCTATTACATTTTCATATATATTTTTTCTATACATAAGAACTGAACGAGCAACGAGTCAAACAATGATCACGGAGCCACCTTGATGCGTCCATATGAACTACTTACGAGAAACTCAAAAGGTCTCTGCCATCATTTGATGGAAGGAAGCATCCCACTGTGTCTCATTCTCAGGGAGGGAAAAGAAACCAGACCTTTTGGAATTTCTGTGTAACAATTTTGATAAAATATAGATAGGATCCGCTCTCTCTCTCTCTCTCTCTCTCTCTCTCTCTCTCTCTCTCTCTCTCTCTCTCTCTCTCTCTCTCTCTCTCTCTAACCACTACCCCTACGTAACCACTTGGTGGTTATAAAGGCCACACAACGAGGAATCATTATTTCACCTATTTATAAATGGAAGAAAGGGAAGGAAACTATCAAGGGGAAAGCGCCAAGCTATTACGACTATATAGCACTTGGAACGGGTCAGGATAAGGATTTGGGATGGGACGGAGGGAGGGAATGGTGCCCAACCACTTGGACGGTCGGGGAATGAACGCCGACCAGCATGAAGCGAGACCGTCGCTTCACCGTTCAGCCCAATTGGGCATAAATGGAAGGAATTATCTCATAAACTTTAAACATTTATAAATTACAACGCTCAAGAAGAAAAAATTGCACAAATCATCGTCTTCATACGCATTAATTTGTATCAAATCTTCGTGTTAATCAACGTCATTAATTATTTTTCTCATGCAGACAATTAATACTGTTGCTAACTCAAATGTTTACCAAACAATGGAACAGTCATTGGTTTATTTTTAACATATGATAAACCACATTACGAAGGATGGAAGTCCAAAAATAGTACAATTCCGCACTGTATAAACCTGAATATTTGACATAAAAGATCGAATCCGTTTTAATGTGTCAAAAAAGAGATCTTCCCAGGAAGAAGAAGAATGCTATTCAAAGTTAGCTGATTCTCGTCTCCTTCTGGCACTTGTGTGAGTCCCCAGGCGTGACTAACTACATCAAAACTCGCATGTCATTCGTTAACAAATTTATTTAACATAAAATTGACGCGGGAATGAGTATAAACGGCTGTCAATGAGCAGCAGCTGACTGTCGGTGCATGTTGTTAGACAGTAAAGAAAGCCTACAGGTTGGCGGTGCCTCGCTCATCATGTGGTAAAGAAAGGTTTCTCCCTTGTGGTGTTAGCGAGGGAGACAAGGGCTCTGCCTCTACTTTTTACATCACTTTTTTTACGTGCTCACCATAGCCCGTGCTACTTGGAACTTTTTGTTCCAAGTAGCGAATCTTTAACAATAACAACAACTCTACTTTTTGCCTGTCTGTCTACCTATATGTCTACCAGCATAAATGTCTTAATGCTTTTCTATTTGTCTGTCTGTCTGCACATGTGACTGTTCACCGGTCTGAAAATATGTATGCGAAAGTGTAACTGTGTCTCCGTGAAATGCCAGCCGATTGAAGATAGAGAGGTGGAATCAATGAGCTAAAGCTCAACCCCCCGACAAACACAATTAAGCCAGATCTGCACATTTTAATTCACCATCTACATCTACCTTGAACACCACCATCACCACAACCACCCACATCACCCTTCACTACCACCATCACCACCACTACTACCACCCCAAACCACACTACCAACACCAGTTTAGGACAATGCGTAAGAGTAGTAGACATATTCCCTATCGTGTTAAGAGCCTTCACCTTGCTACTTCAGTGTTCACGCTTGAATTGTGACCATTATTGTATGTTTCATGACCTGGTTAGTCTCTCGTGAGTGACTGCTTGAATTGTCACTGTCAGATCACTGTTACAAATCTGTGCTTGACAGTGTATATCAGGGGAAGTAGGCATAATTCCTGATGTTTTTTTTAAGTAAAATTAGGATTTATGTATGTCAAACTATGCAGGCGATGAGTCACAATAACGTGGCTGAAGTATGTTGACCACACACTAGAAGGTGAAGGGATGACGACGTATCGGTCCATCCTGAACCATTCTCAAGTCGATTGTTGACCATATGTCTGGTCAACATATGTCAAACTATGCTACGAATAGCCTGCCGAGACTGAAATAATGATCTTTAATCACCTGCAATGACACTTTCATATGACCTTCAGTGTCGTATTGCAAGGCTGTGTGTTCATGAAATACGAGAAATATGCTATAATTGACGTTTAAGCATGCCGAAGATGTCACTTATGGATGTATTTATATCAAATATTTCCCCTTAACATTGAAACATCCTGCAGATGTCATTATAGATGTTTCCGCTTTATATATCACCGTAGGCAGGTTACAGACGATTCAACATCGCTAGTACGTATCTTGAGGTTATCTTGAGATGATTTCGGGGCTTTTTAGTGTCCCCGCGGCCCGGTCCTCGACCAGGCCTCCACCCCCAGGAAGCAGCCCGTGACAGCTGACTAACACCCGGGTACCTATTTTACTGCTAGGTAACAGGCCTATTTTACTGCTAGGTAACAGGGGCATAGGGTGAAAGAAACTCTGCCCATTGTTTCTCGCCGGCGCCTGGGATCGAACCCAGGGCCACAGGATCACAAGTCCAGTGTGCTGTCCGCTCGGCCGACCGGCTCCCGGTCGGCCGGGAGCCGGTCGTATGTCAGAAGGTAATCGGCAAAACTTGGCGTACCTTGTCATAGGATCAATGTACTCGTGAACATGTCCCCCAGTCGTTGGTGTCATTAGTCAGAGTGTATAATTACTGTTTCTGGATTGATTATCACCAGCAACCGGTGCTGTGGTGATAATCACTCGTGCATGTGCTGCTGATAATGACCAGTAATGGTGTTAATCAGTGTCTTATTTGCTGGTGATAATCCACAGCTTTAATTTGGTGATCCTAATTGTCCGCTTTCACTGCAAAAGAAGCCGTTCAAGTATAACTATTTCTGTGATTTTTTTTTTAAAGACAGCCTCTAGCGATGGCACTGACCTCTAGCATATAACTCGTGATTTGCGTGAATTACGTCGACAATAGGGAGAGTTTGCCTCCGTTTCTCTCACCCTCGAATGTCTTGAGGCATTTCAAGTGGAAAACACGACTCGAAGGATATCCTTGGAGTGTTAAGTCGCGCCATCGAAGTGACAACATTCTTCCAGTTCCTTGGGGTTTCACTCGAAGTTCTTGACGATTTGATTTTTTTTCTATTATCTTGGTAGCGATGATTTTATTTGTGGCGCATGAGAAAGCTTGAAATTTGCTTGTGAGTGCCAGGGCTAAACTTGTGAAAAGCGAATTAAAATGCAAAANCATTCGTATAAGAGGAAAGAACACATGAAAAAAAACAATAATAAAAAATCTATGAAGAATGTTACTCTAGTTTCACGATTATCATCACTACCACCACTTAAATCATGACTATAACACCTCTTTATTCTCACTGTACCTCCCGGTTAAACCATCACTGTAACACCACTTAAATTATCCCAAATAAAAAACAATAATAATGGTTTATTTAGTTCGCAATGGGAACAGAGTGAACATGACGTCATTAAGTGACGTCATTAAGGCGACGAGTATGAATGAACATGGCGAAACATATGTAAATAAGGGATATTTTCAAGAACAAAAATAAAGGCTTCTATGGAAGAATGCTGCTGAGAAAACGTAGCGTATTAAGGAAAATGTTATTGATCTATACAGTAGAACACTGAAAGGAATAGTTTTATGAACATATTGAAAGAACATACAGAAAAATGGCCAAACATGGTCTTTTTTTTTTTGCAGGGATATTCCTGCGCGGGCGATGGCCTTGTGTATAGCACATGTACATTGATATATAATTAACGACCCGTGCGTACTATAAGACAATAATATATTTACAAGTACATATTTATGCACACACACAAACACACACACACACACACACAAAAACACCCACACACACACCACACACACACACCACATACTATATATATATATATATATAGATATATATATATATATATATACTGAGCGAACCAAGGACATGGAGCCTGCAAGGACAAGACTGTCCAGTGCGCTTCAACACTGGAGTTCTCAAGCACCCTAGGAGTTCTAAATACCGATTTTCGGAAGTTGAACCCCAGAGTTTAATTTATTTATTACCCTTTTGTAATTATTTTTTCCATATGTTCACCACGATTTCATTCTCAGAAGAACAAGAATAACTATGAGTTTTTCGCTCGTATAATTATCTTAAAATTATCGTTGATAATTAGGTGCAGCCAGTCGCTAGCTGGAAGAGATTATCGTCTCCTTCTTGGTGCAGTTATTAAGGCAAGAATCTGGGGAGTGGTGCCTGTGGTTCTATCAGTGGGGTTTTTAGGCTCATGGTTCTACCAGTACTGTTCTGGAGGTTCATGGAGCTACCAGTACTGTTTGGAGGTTCATGGAGCTACCAGTACTGTTCTGGAGGTTCATGGTGCTTCTAGTACTGTTTGGAAGGTTGGAGCTACAGTACTGTTCTGAAGTTTGTGGAGCTTCTAGTACTATTCTGGAGTTCATGGAGCTACCAGTACTGTTCTGGAGGTTCGTGGAGCTACAGTATGATTCTGGAAGTTCATGGATACCAGTACTGTTCTGAGGTTCATGGAGCTACCAGTACTGTTCTGGAGGTCATGGTGCTTCTAGTACTGTTCTGGAAGTTTGTGGAGCTCAGTACTGTTCTGGAGGTTCGTGGAGCTACCAGTATGATTCTGGAAGTCATGGAGCTACCAGTACTGTTTTGGAGGTCATGGTCCTACCAGTATTGTTGTGGAGACTTGCAACGTAATCCAGACAGTCTCCTATGGCCAGCCAATCACGGAATCCCACGTCACGTGTCAACACGTCCAGCCACTCCTTATTGGCTGACAACGTTAACGTGTAGGTTCAGTCGTCCACTAATGTACCCGTGTGTGTGTGTGTTTACTATTTGTATCTGCAGAATCGAGTTATTTAGCTCTTGGACCCCGCCTTTCTAATCAATCTATTTTTCCTCAATGAAGATATTTTCGCAATAAAGGTAAGATTTAATGCCAATTCATTTTGTTGTAATTCGGTATTATCCGGGAAAGCTTTTCGTTCTATATCACAAAACATTCTATGTTTAATTTGAGATTGAAATTGAAATAAGTTTACTGAGGTAAAATACACACAAAGGGATGAGGTAGCTCAAGCTATTCTCACCCCGTTCAGTACGTGTAATACATACATAGACACACATCACAAACAATAAACATATTACTGTACATTTTGTGATAAAATACTTAAATTGTAGTTTGCTATATAGCATTTTTTCAAACTTAAATGCACAGATATGTTTTTATTTAGAGATTTAAATATAGTTAGCAATAACTTATCACAAACTATCAAATCAGTGGGATTAATAAATCACGCTATCGTGCTTGTGATAATCTTAAGAAATAGATTGTATTGCACAGGCGTTATTTTCTTCAGTCAGACCTCTCTTAAATCAGTGTTACCAAGCGTGTCGCTCATCAAGCTGCTCATTCTTCTCTCTCTCTCACTCATTAAAGTGAGAACAAATATGCTGAGTAACTGTCTCAACCTTCCCCTCAATGGCTTAAATGTGGCAAACACGTTCTGCGATCGTAATCACTTACACACACGCACAACACATATACACACACACTCACACACACACACACACACACACACACACACACACACACACCACACACACACCACACACACACACACGCACACACCGCACAAACACACACACACACACACCACACACACACAAACACACCACACACACACTGACCCCAATCATGACTATTGTCTTGGAATGGCTACAACAAACCTCCCGTGTTCATGCTCGAGATAGCAAACTCACTCAGCGACCAGCACCCTGAGATAATCACGTACTGTGTCTTGAATAACCTCAGTTCTACCTATCTGTTACCGTCAGTGATAGCAAACACGCTCACCGACCATCACACGGCCCAGACTTTTACTTAATTATAGACCTTCTTATTTTATTTAAATGGTCTCTAGAAAGCACTTTAAACTTTAGCACAATCTATGTTAAAGACCATTCATCTCAACTATAACCAACGAGCCAGCCAAAGCTACTAACAAATCATCGTTGGTTATTAGTAACAAGTTTCCGGAATAAATTGACGGTGCCAGCCGTTACGATGTGTACACTAACAAGCCACCCACTGTACTGACTGGAAGCGATTACAACTCAAATAACCAGTCATATTTCCCTGTCAGCTAATCAGTCGTTCTCTATCAACTACTCAGTCGTCTCTATCAGCTACCTAGTCGTCGCTATCAACTAATCAGTCATCCTAATCAACTAATCAGTCGTTGTTAACACCTAACCAGTCTGTGTAAAAAGACACTCAAAAACCACAACACTGCAGATGGTTTGTCCACAGATAGACGTATTATCTCCCTACGATAATAATACTTGCAGCATGAAGCAATAATCAAGTCACATATGATCATTTTAAATGTTGTTATAGATTCAGCTACTCGGAACAAATTCCAAGTAGCACGGGCTATGGTGAGCCCCGTAACTTACCTGGCACAGGAGCGGGCAAGTAGCACGGGCTATGGTGAGCCCGTAGTGGACTTACCTGGCACAGGAGCGGTGCTCAACGTCATTTTAAATAATAAATTATGCATATATGATGGTGTGAAGAGTAGTGAGGCGTTACCCTGCCCAGGGGAGGGCATTCACTTGCCCTGCATTCTCAATGGTCAGCTCGATTGGACGTACTTAGATATGAGTTGACTGTCAATAATTTGGTGATATTACTTGATATGAAGGACTTCGGCAATGTCTAATCTCTTATTGTTGTTGATATTTGTAGGTTATATAACTGTTACTAGTATGGAGTCTCTGGTGATGGTCTGGTTGTGTGTAGAACTGATGTACATCTTGGATATATTTTTTCTTTGGTACTGTTGGTCGCTCGTCAAGAATAAGGAAATAATTCATCTGACTATTAAGTTGAGATAATTAGGGCTGACACTACCCCAGAAGACATATATAAGGATTTATTGGGCGCAAATCCTTAACTGTAGCCTCTGTTCACCCAACAGAAAAGTGGGTACCTGCTTCCTAAACAATTTGGCGAGTCGTATTCCGGGGAATTTAAGATTAAGGACTTGCCCGAAACGCTATGCGTGTTAGTGGCTTACAAGATTGTAAGAACTTTTGTATATAAAATAAAAATAAATATAAAAGCAAAAAACATTAGTCTCTTTTTAGAGCAATCCGAGAGGATGTCGAAAGAGTAAGTCATGAGCAATTTGGTTATATTAAA
>WNGS01165523.1:32588296-32598680 GCA_020271785.1 Procambarus virginalis | reverse complement strand
TTTCAAATTATGTGATTATCTCTCATATTCTGTGATTCTTTCTCAAATTCTCTATTTTTTTCAGATTCTCTGATTCTCTCTCAATTCGTATGATTCTCTCTTAAATTTTCTGATTATCTCTCATATTATCAGATTCTCTCTCGAAATCTCTGATTCTCTCTCAAAATCCGTCTCTAATCTCTGTCTATTCCCTTCCTCCAATTTTGGTGATACTCTTTTGTTCTATACTTCATTATTAAACACCTTATTCTCCCACGCATTTCCTTTTAGTCATGTTTTTGAGGATTCCGCACAGGAGACAACATGATCTAACTTGTGAAATTCCCACCCCTCACCTATCTAACGAGCAGAAAGACAATTCACACATAAACAATTTCTCTAAAATAAGGATTAATACGAACATTCAGCTGGACGGGCCTGAGAAAGAAGGCTTTTATAAAGCCTCAGTTAACGCAGTTACTCGAAAAAAAACAGTTTAACAAGGTTATGAAAATGGTTCGTAGAATTATACAAATTCCACAAATCTTCTTTATATTATATAAATAAAGAAAGCTTAAACCATATTACAGTATAATAATATTGGTAATAAGTATAGAAAGTGAAAAACATAATTGTAATTTGAAGTAAGTTCATTTTATAACAAAATTAGTCCAAAATATGTGTAAGATGAAGCAAAAAAGATCTTTCTTTGTGTGGCGTCGACCGTAACCTGTTTTGTTCTTATTTCGTTATTAAATAAACATGTTTCCGAGTTTTATTAGTTTTCTTCATTCATTTCTATTATTATGTTAAGGAAATATATTAAATTTATTTTTTGGCGTAGCTATAAGAAGTTTAAGTAATTCTAATTAAGTAATAAGAATAAGTTTTGAGTAATTCTACGGAACCGATAAGAAAAAATCCTTTCTACCAAATGGACAAGTGAATATTCCTGCATATTCTTGTCTAGTACGTAGAGTGGCAATGATTCCGATTCGGCAAAATTGCGTATTCGGGTTTGCTATATTGAATCCGTAAGTTTCAATGCAACAACATTGAAATCACCGACATTGCTAGTTTTACGATTGAAAATTGGTAACTGTGGTTTCAATGTAGCTTTCCAGATGACAAAAACCTTTGCAGAATCAAGCGATATAATCACTCCTCATTCTGAAAAAGATTAAAACACAAATACTACGAAATAATATTTGAATAAATATGTGTCCGCTTGGGATGATTGACCATTTGATCTTCCTGTATTAGCCATGAAACTTCCTGTATTCACTTCCTGATGAAACAAATGTGTTTTTTTCAGATATGTCACTTAGAAAACCCTTCTTGTATATATGTTTAGTGAGAGGAGTAATTGCAAACACTACACAAAGACGCGACGGACTTGTCACCAAAAAAAAAAAGTTCCACTGACACCGAATTAGATTGGTATAAGTAATAATATAAGTATAAGATAAGCTCACGAAGTAAAACGTTTCTTAAAGTGTTCACCGACAACAAGAAGAATATCTGTGACACTTATATTTACACTTTTATTTTCAAATTATTATCGAGTTTATGTAATAAGTTTACAATTATAATAAGTCGTTCTGCGTAATAATTCACTGAGATTTTACAGGTTTCAATGCCAGTTCTGAGGCCTGTTCTCTGATCCATCGGTAAAGGAATACACTTCTAATGCTCGATTCTATATACACATGTTTCAAGCATTCAACTTCGCAAGTATCAATCACAGAGAGGTAAAAAGGACACTTTTAACACACAAGTATCACACTTTTCAGTCAATGAATGGTAATAACACGTGCGGGGCAATAAGCCACTGGCACAACGTCGAGCGCACTTAATGTGGTATGGGCCCGAAACCCGCCATTACCTATATGATAGTATGGTTTATACCCCCGAAGACCACGACCAACCATTTCGTTCGTGGCCTGAAGCCCACCACTGTCCGCTTGACAGTATGGTCTTCATGTGTAGAGTCACAACGCTCTCCTACCTCACCTCCTCTCCCTCCCTCACATCAACTTTCCAAAATATCACCACAAACAGCAGTCCGAACACCCCCCCCCCCCTCCCGCTCCCCGACACACTCACTACAAGCAATTAATCTTCTCTTTCGTCTTCCTCCTCTCCTTCGTAATTGAGGCTGTATACTTGCCTATTGGGAAACACAATGGATTAATCTCCAAAACGATTGTTGTTTTAAATTTGATTTTTAATAGATCGTTAAAGCTTTAATTTTATCTTCAGGTAACAGCAATTCGGAAAGATTTGGAAATAATACCATAGAAAAAACTGTAGCATTGAAGCTTCCAGCACTCGGCCGACGTCAAATAAGTACGTGCATAGAAACAGAAAAATACTAAAAGGTAATTTCTGTTCGTGCACATTATCGGTGTCCAGAAATAGACGGGTAAGTAAACCTGCTGTGAGTCCTTCATGATTGTAAGTTCCATCTCTCTTTAAAACGTGATTCAAACGTGGCTGTGACATATCTTCCTCCGAGACAACTTACGCAATTTGTGAAAGATGGTTATATCTTGAGGTTATCTTGAGATGATTTCGGGGCGTTTAGTGTTTCCGCGGCCCGGTCGTCGACCAGGCCTCCACCCCCAGGAAGCAGCCCGTGACAGCTGACTAACACCCAGGTACCTATTTTACTGCTAGGTAACAATGTGAAACTTTGAAATGGTGAGTCAACATATAATGTATCCGGCGGAAGTAGAAGGCTTAACTTACGATTTATTGTTGTATCTTTATTGTGCGCTGCTCAGCATAACTCAAAAGAGACCTTTGCCTTTTGAATGCCTGCTTTTAAAGTACTACATGTACTTTAATACATAAAAGTACATGTTGACTGATGATTTACCTTGCGTGCACTTCCATAAAAGAACTTTTGAATACCCTTTACAGGCGATGAGTCACAATAACGTGGCTGAAGTAGTTTGACCAGACCACACACTAGAAGGTGAAGGGATGACGACGTTTCGGTCCGTCCTGGACCATTCTCAAGTTGATTGTCCAGAAGTCCATTATGATTCTCAAGTCCACAATCGACTTGAGAATGGTCCAGGACGGACCGAAACGTCGTCGTCCCTTCACCTTCTAGTGTGTGGTCTGGTCAACATGTTCACTCACTCACTGACCAGCATCACCAACACAAACAAAAGAAGTCCATTATGATGTACCTGATGCTCATCCGGATGGCACCGAGAACTACGAATCAACAACCATCCAATTTCCTCCCACACCCGGCTTTGTGTTCACGGACATGCTGATATTAAACTTCCAACGCAGGGAAAACAAAAATACACTCATTTTCTAATGAACAAATCCACGACGGCCGTGAACGAGGGTTCGAATCTACGTCCGAGAGAATCCCAGACGTTACACTCATGTTCTGTCCTTTTCCCAGACTTTTCCCGAACCGATCATGACCCGGTTGACATGAACATGTTCCGCATGTTGACCAGAGCGCCGCCATTCCGGAATGACTGCAACTTGGCTACGGAACAGATGCACGAGGGGAGATTTAAAGGCGAGGACAGAGAAACAAGAATGAGGTGGGATTTAAGAGGAGAGAGGAATGAGGAGGAGGAGAAAGGAAAAACGAATGAGGAGGAGGAGGGATTTAAGAGAGGAGAGAGAAAGAGAAAAGAGAATGAGGGGAAACCGAGAGAGAGAGGAGGAGGAAGATGGATGCAAGAGATGTCAGGTGAGATAGAATTTAGATGATGAAAACAAAGAGATAAGATAAGGATTAAGAAGACTCGGGAATGTGGAAAATATGGAATTTATTATGAATGGAAGGAAAGGGAGAAGAAAAACGATAATTTGGAAGTTAATGGAAGGTGATAGAGGAGACTTTAGGAGGAAAAGGGGAGGGGAGGACAAGGAAGAAACAGGAGATAAGGAGTAAAAATCATCAATTAATGAAAAAGATTCGAGTTCATAATGTGGCTGTGTTGGTTTGTTGTTGGGCTTACGACCTGTTAACCTTGGAGGGTTATTAAGGTCGTCACCAGTACGACCAACCAGCAAGTACACTCAAGTCCAGAACAGAATCCAAGACTAAATTAAATTCTCATTGTATATACACCGAGAAACAAGGTACACCTCTCGATGTATATATATATATTATATTTATATATATATATATATATATATATATATATATATATATAATATCTATATATATATATATATATATATATAATATATATATAGATATATATATATATATATATATATATATATATATATATATCTGAGTTTACTGAGAGCCACCAGCTATTTAGTGCCCACGACGGGTACCAGAAGCCGGCGGCTTGTCAAATGTCCCCTCCATCCCAATTTTTCCTGAGGATTTTTTCCAACTACATATCCCCTTGATAGGGCTAAACTACAAATGAGGACTAAAAGGTCCATATTATTCCTTTGTATATATTTATGTTAAACGTATCTTAGCATATGTTCGTAGTTAAACAATAATTATAAGAGCGTAATATATTTAGATTAATGTTATACGGTGATTAATGAACAAATCGGTGCAACGGTGATTAATGTTATACGATTAATGTTAAACACAGACTCGGTCTGCATTATTTTCACAGGACGGGGAGTTATAGCACTTTTTTTTTTTGAGATATATACAAGAGTTGTTACATTCTTGTACAGCCACTAGTACGCGTAGCATTTCGGGCAGGTCCCTGGAATACAATCCCCTGCCGCGAAGAATCGTTTTTTCATCTAAGTACACATTTTACTGTTGCTTTAAACAGAGGCTACAGTTAAGGATTTGTGCCCAGTAAATCCTCCCGGCCAGGATACGAACCCACGACATAGCGCTCGCGGAACGCCAGGCGAGTGTCGTACCACTACACCACTGAGACTGCTTAATTTCAGAATCTCACATTTCAGAATCCGTAACATATCTCTGAATCACATATTCCCGCAAACAAAAACAATTAGATAGCGGGCACTATACTCAATTTAACGTCGTGAAATTTATGAAAACATCGTGAAGCCGTGATACTAACCGAAGTGATGTACTGTATCGCACTCTATCTGAGTATCTGCTCAAAGAAAACGTTAAGACACATTCTCATTTCATCACGTCGGGTCTAGAGAAAACGGTATATTTAAGGGAGACATACATAGTTTTGATTTGTCACAGAAAGGCTTGTGAACTAGACGTTTATCTGAATTTACCTGAGGACCACTATCTCTTTAGTAGCCTCGACGAGGACTAGAAGCCGACGGCTTATCAACGGTACCTGAGGTAATTTATTTATCATTTTATCAAAGGTTTATCATTGTTCCTTAAAGTTTTTTTCCTGCGGGATTTTGAACTGTATACCACTGTTAGTTTTTTTTTTGAGATATATACAAGAGTTGCTACATGGTTTGAGGTTTAGAAAGGATCTCCTACCCATGAAGCCCAACCACTTTCGCTGGACCGTAGAGCAACGGTCTCGCTTCATGCAGGTCAGCGCTCAATCCCCGACCGTCCAAGTGTTGGGCACCATCCCCCCCTCCCCCCGTTCAATCCCAAATCCTTATTCTGACCCTTCCCAGTGCTATATAGTCGTAATGGCTTGGCGCTTTCTCCTGATAATTCCTCCCTCCTACCCCATGGATGACACGTCACACATTTAGTGCAGCTCTTGATGGATGATATGCTCGGACAGTTCATGGATGAGTGACCGCTCGGACAGCCTCTGCACGGATAACCGCTCGGGCCAACCAGTCCTCTTACGAAGAACGTCGTATTTCGCTCGTATGCGTTACATACGGCCAAAAATAGTACGCGAAAATGGAAGCGGCTCGCGAAAAATGGCGTACTGTCCCGTTTTCTGTTTTGGGTCCTCTGGAAGGTTTGGAGAGGACGCTTTAAATTGACTGTTTTCTTGACGTTCGGAAACCGTTGTGCAGGGAAAGGTTAGTGAGCAAGCGGAGTAGGCTACAGGGAGATATATAGTGGAAACTAAGAGTGTGCGAAGAAAAGAAATATTGATGTCACTGCAATACACTACCGACAGCTGGTAATGCGGGGCTTAGGAGCTGGCGTACGATCCAGGAAGCATATTTAAGTGAGTATAGATGAGTGAAATGTGCTCTGAAACACTGCAACTCAGACAAATGCGAAGTTATGAGGCTAGGAACTGGAGAGAAGACAACTGAAGCAATAAGAAATGGGAAGACAACTTGCTGCATCAGAAGAACCATTCGAAGAACACATATGGCTTTGAAGAACTTACAAAAAGACGTCTTTCGAGTGTTATTCACAACCAACGTAGCACCCATTCTTGAGAAGCAGCCACGGCACAAAAATCACACGAAAACAAACTAAAAATTAAACTAATAAAGATGTAAAAATATGGAACAAATCTCGTTCTTGAGCTCAGGGAATTAAGACGTAAATAATCAGATGAAACTGGACGTCACCAGCCTGAAGGAGAGAAGAAACAGAAGAATCATGATTAACACATATCAGATTCAAATGATACATGTCAAAATAGACAAAGAAGAAAAAGTTTAAAAAATTTAAAAGTTAAAAAAAAAACGCGTCTGAAGGAACTGAGCCTTACGACACTAGAAAAATTAAGGGAGAGGGGGGATATGATAGGAACGTATAAAATACTCAGGGGAATTGACAGAGTGGAAATAGAAGAAATGTTCACACGGACTAGTAACAGAATGAGGGAATATTGGTGGATGCTGGAAACTCAGATGAGTCACAGAGATGTTAGGAAGTTTTCTTTTAGCGTGAGAGTAGTGGAGAAATGGAATGCACTTAAGGAACAGGTTGTGGAAGCAAACTCTATTCATAATTTTAAAACTAGATATGATAGGGAAATAGAACAGGAGTCATTACAATTAACAACCGATGATAGAAAGGCGGAATCCAAGGGTCAATGCTTGATTCTGCAGGCACAAATAAATGAGTACAAATAGGTGAACACGCACACAATTAGGTAATTAGGTAAGTACAAATATCCACATCTTCTGTGATCCAGAAATCACTGGATCACAGAAAATGGATCACTAACTGGATCTCTAACTGTGACCAAGTTAGTTGGGTAGATCACTTCGGCTGGTGCGATTCTGTTTAAGTTAGCACGTTGTATTTTGTTCGTTGTGGTAAATCAAGAGAAAGGGCTGGACCCAGAACAGTTTCCATTGTAAATTAAGCAGGTAACCCACGAGGAGAGACTGCCAAAACTGAGGCATCAGCAAAGGAAGTTAGTACGCAATTAAAGGAACTAGATAAAACGATAACTGAGAGCATATATTTCCATAGGTGTTGCACGAAGGTGCACAGACCCTCTATACACCTCTAGCACTGATCTTTATTGAGTCACTGACGAGGGAAGAGTTGCACAGCAGCTGAACAACGGGTAATGTGGTACTAATATACAAGAATGAACACAGGAACGAGGCGCAAATTTACAGACCAGCGTGGGAAATATCTTAGGAATCTACTGAGAGGTAAGACGACAAATTAACGACAAAAAGACACGACATAAACGTGTGGACACATGGCATATTCCTAGACTGTGCCTAAAACCCTCTGACACCTCGGCATAAAAGACAAGAAATATAGAAATGGGTTAGGAGACAGTCATATAGAGGGGCGAAAAGTCTGCTTTGTGTAGAGTTACATAGAGCATTCCCGCACGGATCGGTCTTAGGACCCTAACAGTCATTCCCCAAAGTGAATAACCTAACCGGAATATACAATCCAAAACAAACCGTAGTAACACTTCTGGCAAACCAGGTAGGTACAGAAATACTCCTACTGAGGGTGTAAAAGTGTACCTGAGGTTTACATTAGACCAAAAACCATAAAATGTTGAGCAACTAGTAAATACACCCCGAGTGATGGGGCCACAGTACCTGAAATCCGGGGAGGTCTCCACCAGGAGCTTGACGCATTCGAGGCAGCCCCTGGCGGCGGCGTAGTGCAGGGCCAGAGCCCCGCCCTGCGTCTTGTCCAAGCCTGGCATCCCTGCGTCAAGTAGTAGCCACCTTAACACGTTCAGCCGGCCGTACCTGTCCAGAAGACGGAGCTGCGTTAGTGATGGGGGGGTGTCTGGTGGTGGGGTGATGGGGAGGTGTCTGGTGGTGGGGTGATGGGGAGGTGTCTGGTGGTGGTGGTGGTGATGGGGGTGTGTCTGGTGGTGGGGTGATGGGGAGGTGTCTGGTGGTGGTGGTGGTGATGGGGGTGTGTCTGGTGGTGGTGGTAATGGGGAAGGTGTCTAGTGGGTGGGTGGGGATGGGGAGTGGGTGACTGGTGGGGGTGCAAGGACTGAGGCCGATGTTGGGGTGAGAGGAGAGAGTCTGGAGTTGTTGTTAGTAGAAAGAAGCTGCTGATAGGATGATGATATTAAATCCGGTGACAGGAGTGAGGAGTAGAGAAAGAATGGTGTCAGTGTGGAGCTGGGAGATGGTATCTGTTAGGTAAGAACATATATATATATATGTCGTACCTAGTAGCCAGAACGCACTTCTCAGCCTACTATGCAAGGCCCGATTTGCCTAATAAGCCAAGTTTTCGTGAATTAATTGTTTTTCAACTACCTAACCTACCTAACCTAACCTAACCTAACTTTTTCGGCTACTTAACCTAACCTAACCTGTAAAGATAGGTTAGGTTAGGTTAGGTAGGGTTGGTTAGGTTCGGTCATATATCTACGTTAGTTTTAACTCAAATTTAAACAAATTAACATATACATAATGAAATGGACAGATTTATCATTTCATAAGAAAAAAATGAGAAAAATATATAAATTCAGGAAAACTTGGCTTATTAGGCAAATCGGGCCTTGTATAGTAGGCCAAGGACGACGTTCTGGCTACTAGGTACAATATATATATATATATCACTGTTGATCACACAACACTAATCATTGGTATGCGGAAAATTACAGTGAAATGGTAAAAAATGTTGAAACGTTTTCAACCGGTCGAGGTCATCAGCAACAGACTGATGCTCAAGTGTGTGTGTGTGTGTGTGTGTGTGTGTGTGTGTGTGTGTGTGTGTGTGTGTGTGTGTGTGTGTGTGTGTATGTGTGTATTCACCTAGTTGTGCTTGCGGGGGTTGAGCTCTGCTCTTTCAGCCCGCCTCTCAACTGTCAATCAATCAACTGTTACCAACTACTATTTTTGTTTTACACACACACACACACCCAGGAAGCAGCCCATAACTCCCAGGTACCTATTTACTTATAGTTAACAGGGACATCAGGGTGAAAGAAACTGTGCCCATTTGTGTCTGCCTAGTCTGGGAATCGAACCCGGGCCACAGGATTACGAGTCGTGCGTGGTGTCCACTCAGCTACAAGACCCCCTCCAGTGTGTGTGTGTGTGTGTATTTACTATTTGGATATACTATTTTTGCCTGCAGAATCTAGCTATTAACTCCTGCACCCCACCTTTTTAACCGATCTATTTTTCCTCTATAATGTCTACTACATACATATATCTCTCTAACACACACACACACACACACACACCACACACACACACACACACACCACACACACACACACACACACACACACACACACACAGGTTCAAGTGTAGATATGATATATATATATAAATAGGATAACGACAGCAGCGTACTCTACACTGGCAAAAGTTAGAACATCATTCAGAAACCTAAGTAAGGAGGCATTTAGGGCTCTTTACACTGCCTACGTGAGGCCAGTCTTAGAGTATGCCGCCTCATCATGGAGTCCCCATCTAAAGAAGCACATAATGAAACTGGAAAAGGTTCAGAGGTTTGCAACGAGACTCGTCCCAGAGCTACGAGGGATGGGGTATGAGGAGCGCCTGGAGGAACTATGCCTTACGACACTAGAAAGAAGAAGGGAGAGGGGGGACATGATAGGAACGTATAAAATACTCAGAGGGATTGACAGAGTGGACATAGACGAAATGTTCACACGGAATAGTAACAGAACGAGGGGACATGGATGGAAGTTAGAAACTCAGATTCAACAGAGATGTTAGGAAGTTTTCTTTTTAGCGTGAGAGTAGTGGGAAAATGGAATGCACTTAAGGAACAGGTTGTGGAAGCCAATACTATTCATAATTTAAAACCAGGTATGATAGGGAAATGGGATAGGAGTCATTGCTGTAAACAACTGATGCTCGAAGGCGGGATCCAAGAGTTAATGCTCGATCCTGCAGACACATATAGGTGAGTACCACAACACACACAAACACACACCACCACACACACACAACACACACACACACACACACACACACACACACAACACATACACATACACCATACACACACACACCACACCACAACACACACACACACACACACACATGCACACACACAAACATCACCAGGAAGCAGCCTGTAGCAGCT
>WNGS01165523.1:32535359-32563947 GCA_020271785.1 Procambarus virginalis | reverse complement strand
CTAAACACTTATTACGAGCGACTGTCGAGAAAACACTAGCTACCGACCGAACCTGTCGAGAAAAAGCACTATACGACGCGTAGAGAAACATACTACGAGATGACCTGTAGACAAAACACTACTACGAGACGACCTGTAGAAAAACACTATACGAGGCCGACCTGTCGAGGAAATCCACGTAACTACTACCGAGTCCGACCTAAAGAGAAACAAATACGAGCCGACCTATAAAGAAACACTACTACGAGCCCGCCCTGTAGAGACACACTACTAGAGGACCCTAAGAGTAAACACTACTACTGATCCTGAACTGTGAGATAAAATACTATTATACTAGACGACCGATAGTATAAACACTACTACGAGCCGACTTATGGCAAAGATTAAACTTAATTCATTCCCATATCAGTTTACCTCGACTTTCAGCACACCTTATATACAAAAACGGCCTTACATTTTTTCGTAATAAATTTTTCACGCATCTTAATAAAACAACACAAATTTAATATAAAAAAAAATACAGGCTACCCAATCTTGTTTTTAAAACAGTATTACAACCGGTTCTGCTGACGAGATGTTTTACCGCAGGAACCCGTGTTTAGTAGGTGTTCCCGTTTTTAGTTAGCTTTTTTTTTTTTCACTGTAACACTAAGTGAGACCCCACCGGTTTCTGATGTAAGGGTGTGAAGAAATGTTTTTCCAGGAAACGGCTGGGTTCGTTTCAGAAGACCAGCAGGGGAGCCCAACCTTCTATTTATTTTACCTTTTCTATTTTTTTAGTACAACATCCTACGCTCCTATATCCTTTGATATGATTTTCTATACTTTCTCAATTTTAAAAATAAATGGAAACTTGAACGCTGGCTAACTGTTTATCGACACGACCAAAGAGGAGTCATCGAGGGTGCCACAGCAAATTAGCCAATGGAAGCTTGACGCGGATCGAACCGGTACGTCCGAGGATTCATCCCTATTGCTGCTTATGCCCAGGACGTAGGTTCGGAATCTTCTCTAACGTCCCTTGTGGATTTGTCTTGAAACATAAGAGCTATTGCGATTCTGCGTGTAGTGTAGTTAAGAGAGGCAGTCTTGAAATGTTAACTGGGAGCCACAGTCTGAGGAGCAGGAGAGGGGAGGGGGACGAGAAGAAATGGTACTTGAGAGTAAGTGGTGTATTTATGTATGTCCTTTTTTCCTTATTGTTTATTTTTTTGTAACTATGTAAAATGTTGATAGTGTTGTGTGTGGTGTGTGGTGCGGCTTAGCTATACAACATGTTACTCTTAGAGAAGTGCGTGATTAGCAATTTCGGGTGTAGGTGTTAGACGATGATATATTTGGACCGCTGTATCTTTAGCATAAGCAAGTTATTAGATACTTATTAACTGTTGTTAGTCATTATTGACGCTGTTTTCCTCTTTCTGCTTCTTCACTCAATCATCATACCGCTTTCTAGCACGTGTTTTTAAGATTATGGAGTGGCAGGTTGGCGATCAATGAGTCTGGAGCCCGCCGGCTCTGGAAGTGAGTGGCCAGATGCAGATCACATGTTGTCTGTTTTTTCTTCTATGTTGAGATTGTATAAACAATTCGTCCGGATCTGCAGCGTTCGCGATTTGCGGATACACCCACTCTATTTGGTTCATCCTCCGTTTGTCTGTACTTGTCTAGATTTCTATTACATTATCCTTCCCTACCTTCTTGCACACTGCCATTTTACCGTCCACAGTACCATTTCGTCTCCTTTAAACCTTTCTCATCTCCCGTGTAATCTCTCTTGTATCATCGCGGGCACCCTCCCATACTCCATTTTCTTACATTAATACTTTCTATTTCATCCCTCTTTCCCATATTTAACCTCTGCCTTGCAATTTGTTTTTTCCTATTCTAGACTTCCTCTTCTCCTTTTACCTCACTGTAATTCTTTCTCGCATCTGCACCTTTCCCCATCTCCCTACGTACGTTAATTTCCACTTTCCTCCACTTCTACTCTCCTCCTCGTTCACCCCTTCATCCAATTTTTTTTGTTTTTAAGTTAATATTTTTTAATTAGTCAAAAGTAAACCGCCGTTATATGCTATCCAGAAAAGCACGGGTTACACCTCTCAGTGTATATTTAACTAACGTGCAATAAAACAGTGGTTGGATGTAGCCCCCCACCGCCCCCCTACGCCTCTCCTCTAACAGTGCCGAATGGATTCAGACTACAGCTCAGAAAGGCTGTAGGGTTAAGAAATATTGACGATAGTAGTGCAGGCTATCTATATATCAGGGTCAAATGAATGAGTTTGTAGGATTACATTATAGTATGATTGACGATGTAGGATGTATCACTTCCTGTCTAACGATGCAATTGACAGGGAATAATTGTATGACATGTACATCCTCATAGACGTGCAAATGCAGTGTAACTGTAGTGCATGTCTCCACAATGCCTCTAACGTGCACCGGATAGTGATAATGTATGGCATGTCCCTCCTATAACGTGCCTATGACAGTGAAGTAAGCAATCCCCTCACCTAGAACGTGCAGACAGTGTCCGTAACCTCTACCGTTCTAGCCAGACCTGAAAGTGATAAGTGTAAAACTACCGTACGTCCTACAAGCGTGCATATGAAGCAGTGGATTAATGTGATGTGCCACTTTCCACTTCCATCCAAGCGTAGCCCCATGACATGTGAGTAATGTGTGTGCATTCCCTTCCGCTATACCGCGATGCCCAGCTGACGAGTGATAATGTGTATGCATTTCCCTTCCTCTAACGTGCCCATGACGACGCGATACAGTTGTGTGTGCATTTCCCTTCCTCTAACGTGCCCATGACAGTTATAATTGTGTCATTCCCTTCCTCTAAACGGTGCCGATGACAGTCGGATAATGTATGCATTTTCCCGTCCTCTACCGTGCCAATCGAAAGTGATAAATGTATGCATTTCCCCTTCCTCTAACGTGCCCTAATAGTGAACAATTCATCAGCTATACATTAACCTTTTCTTATAACATGCCCTGAGGTTAAATAGATGTATACCACTTCCCTTAACGTGCCCATAAGAGCCACCCTCGCTGCGCCTCAATGATCGAGCGTGGCTTTCTCCTCTGCACCATTGTTTATGTACCCAGCTTCAATCCTGTAAACAGGTCAAACTTTGAAACGGTGTCTCTTCTGGTTGCTGGCAGACGAACAAAAACAGATAGTGACTTACGAATGGGAAAGGTGTGATGTACAGTGAACCGTCCACACTTCTCTTCTGTGTTTCTCAGTATATATGTACTTGACCGTGCGGGCCACCGTGGTTTGGATTACCATGTTACGGTTGATTGGAACTTTGTATATTACTGTGTCATTCGTTTTGTCTGATTGGATGAGGCGGTTCATTACGGTCTGGGAAGGGCGTTGCCTCTTACCGTAAAGGGCATATATGACTAACGTTCAGTACCCTGTCATTTTGTTAACGAGTATCCTACTTAATAATAATCGTCTCGAACTTATGCTAAGTTAACTTTGTGGCTCCAGGTCATAAATAACAGTCATTGTACTTACAACTTCATTCCAGTTCGTTTGTGATGAAACAAAACATAAACTGATAATATAGATATTTCTAACATTAAGTGACTAATAATAAAACAGGGTTGAATATTACGAATGCATTAGCAAATATTCTCTTTAGTTCTATGGACGAATTCCTGCCCCGTCAGTGCTTTTCTCACTGATTTTCTCACTGAGGCATCCAACTGTCAGTATGAGTCTTCTCTGTATTTGAAAGAGGAGCGTCAGAGCTAGAACATTCCTCAGTTGTCAGAGCCAAGAGCGCCTAGAGTGGTTTGTCAGAATCTTTTGGTCAGCTTCAGGGGAAGGCTTCAGGAATCCTCGGAGGGTCAGTGTATCCCGCAGGGTAGCAATTCATGGCCATGTCGGGCCGAGTGTCGGTGTGTGGGAACACCACGCATAGGTCGACCTCAATACGCTCGGATATATCTATAGGACTATATATCGTGGAGAGTTATTTATTTATTTTTTATTATTTATTTATATACAAGAAGGTACATTGGGTTTGTGAGAATACATAGCATAGTATTTACAATCTTGTAAAGCCACTAGTACGCGCAGCGTTTCGGGCAGGTCCTTAATCTACAGATAATTTTAAGTAGGTAAATTCTAGCAGAATTAATAAAATGATAACACATACATTGCAAGAAAAAAAATGAGATGAGAGAGATTAGTAAGTATATTAAAGCACATTGGTATATTAAAGCTCTGATTGATTACATTGACAGCTTGATTGGTAATTTAACAAGATTAATAGACACCATACAGCAGATTGACAGCACATATAAGAAGACAGCAATGATCACAATGGAAAATGTTCGGATTGGGTACATAAATTGGGAGATTGGATAGCAATAGATACAGTGCAATTTTAAAGCAAAAGGTAAAAAACTATGAGATGAAATTAGGTACTGACGCAAAAATTGGACAGCTTTTCATTTCAATAGGGAGTGAGTTCCATAGACTGGGTCCCTTTATTTGCATAGAGTGTTTACACAGATTAAGTTTACTCTGGGGATATCAAAGAGATATTTATTTCTGGTGTGGTGATAATGGGTCCTATTACATCTGTCCAGGGAGAGTTTCAGAGCAGGATTTGCATTTAAGAACAGGGTTTTGTAAATGTAGTTGACACAAGAGAATTTGTGGAGATTTATGTTAGCATGTTTAGGGAGTTAAACAAGGGGGCTGAGTGTTGTCTGAAAGCAGAATTTGTTATTATTCTGATAGCAGATTTTTGCTGGGTGATGATGGACTTGAGGTGGTTTGCAGTGGTTGAACCCCATGCACAGATACCATAGTTAAGATAGGGATAGATTAGTGCATAATAGAGAGATGAGAGCAAGTTAGATACATAATATCTGATCTGGAGAGTATACCAACTGTTTTAGATACTTTCTTAGTTATGTGTTGTATGTGGGTACTGAAGTTGAGTCTCTTGTCTAGGAATAGGTCAGAAACTTTCCATTATTTTTATTGCTAATCATTGTCTATCTGAAGTTGAATTGCATTTGTAGATTTGCTTCCAAATAAGATGTAGTAGGTCTTTTCTATGTTAAGTGTTAGTTTTGTTGGTTGACTTCATAAGTGGACTTTTTTTTAGTTCATTATTAACAACAACATTTATAGTGTATGTGGGTTGGGGTTAGAGTGATGAGGGTAGTATCATCAGCAAACAAAATAGGTTCAGAATGTTTAGAGACATAGGCAGATCATTGATGTTATATAAGAAATAGGAGAGCCCCAAGATGCTGCCCTGTGGCACTCGAACGGTTATTGGTAGAGTGGGAGAGGTTATTTATTGATGGCTACACATTGGTGTCTATCACTAAGATAGGATTAGATATAGTCCAGTGCATGGCTCGGATTCCATAATCTCTACAGGTCGGCTCGTAGTAGTGTTTCTCTACAGGTCGGCTCGTAGTAGTGTTTCTCTACAGGTCGGCTCGTAGTAATGTTTTTCTACAGGTCGGCTCGTAGTAGTGTTTCTCTACAGGTCGGCTCGTAGTAGTGTTTGTCTACAGGTCGGCTCGTAGTAGTGTTTCTCTACAGGTCGGCTCGTAGTAGTGTTTCTCTACATGTCGGCTCGTAGTAATGTTTCGCTACAATAACATTATTTGAGTCTAAAATAAATGTATTTGTTTTCATTCGTAATTAGTTTGATATTTGAAGCTATGGTTAGGTTGTTTGTAGTCATGATAGCGTAGTAAAAGTTGTTTGTTGTCAGAGTAAAGTTGTTTAACTCCATGGTTAAGGTACATGAAAACATAATAAAGTTCTTTGAAGTCGTATTTATCAGAGACTTTGAAAAACGACAATGTTTTACAATTCCAACACGGCAGTGGCAGTCTGGAATGAGTAAACACATCTAATAAGTCACCATGAAACCAATCGTAAATTATTTATTATTAACATTATTGACAAAATTTCATTACAATTTTGCCTAATCTGAGGATTTCAATTAAGTCTCATTAAAGTGAGGATATTGCTGGTATTCACTGTCACACAGGCCAGGGGGGTCATACACATGACAATAGGTCTAGCGTTCAACATGATCAATTACAACAAGCGAATATTTTTGTCATTTCCTATCAATTGTGCTCAACCTCTTGGTCTGGACGGTAGAGCGACGGTCTCGCTTCATGCAGGTCGGCGTTCAATCCCCGACCGTCAAGGGGTTGAGCACCATTCCTTTCCCCCGTCCCATCCCAAATCCTTATCCTGACTCCTTTCAAGTGCTATATAGTCGTAATGGCTTGGCGCTTTCTGCTCATAATTCCCTTCCCTTCCCTATCAATTGTAACGTCTGAACCTCACTATCTTAAATCAGACGATTGCCCACTTGTCGTCCGTATTCCAAGGCAACGTACGAAAGTGATTCAATCATAATGCACGAACTCCCTCTTGCAATACTTTTTCAATATCAACGGACGAAACGTATTCACTCACAACGGACGATGAACCTCGTTCAATGACTCCAATCGAATTTCAGGAGTGAAAGAAGCAACTTGTCTTGCGACCACCGCCAAGTAATTCTGGGAACAATTAATGAGTGAGGTGGTGGAGCGTGCGGCTCAAGTCACACTTCCTCTGAGTCTACGTCAATGAGGCGCTTCTGTGACGCGTTCCATCGCAATTTACCGAAGGGGACGCAATTTTACCGTGGTGGGTGAACGTTCCCATTACGAAATGATGTTTGACTTACGCAAATTATGTTTTTGCATGAAAATAATTATATATATTTTTCGACACCATTGTCGAAAACAACGCTGCCTCTATTTCTACCGCAAATATTACGTATGAAGCAATTATATAATAAAATAGAAGAGAGAGATGGTGATGGAACGGTTTTTTTTTTTTGTAATTACATATGTTAAGTTGCTTCAAATACTAGTGTGGCTGTTAAAGGTATAATTAAGACAGAGCAAGAATAATGTGCAGTACTGAAATAATATTTAATTTCTGAAAGTGGCCAGTAGGCCTACTGTTAGTTCTACGACGTGGCAACAATTTAATTGTTTGTTGTAGAAATAAAATGTTTTATAATTAATGT
This sequence comes from Procambarus virginalis, assembly GCA_020271785.1. Taxonomy (NCBI): domain Eukaryota; kingdom Metazoa; phylum Arthropoda; class Malacostraca; order Decapoda; family Cambaridae; genus Procambarus; species Procambarus virginalis. Next base: position 32,556,847 of record WNGS01165523.1, on the reverse strand, counting down.
TTATTTCTATAAAGAGATATATAAGTAATATAGGTCTTCCTCAATGCAGCTTAAGTGGAAATATTTTTTTTTTTGCGTTTGATTGAACATTAGCCTTTCAACGACGGATGCTCTGTTAATACATACTAAGAACAATAGCTTAATTATCATTCTAGTCCTGAACATGGTTCAGATATAAGAAAACGCTTGGAAAGCAAAAAAAACTTAGTCACCCTATGACTGTTTCCGTTTTCTTTACAAGCTACGGTAAATGAGAGAACGAGTGCTTTTAGCCCTAGCTATTATATATTTACCATCATCCTATCAAAACCCGTTTATCTAAATTTTGTAACCTTTTATATGCATTAGCATTTAACTTCCCTAAAACCTGAGTATAACATGGGCGTAATATGTATCACTAGAGTATGTTAAGGCTTTATATTTGTGATTAGCGTCCTTAAAGAAAATAATTCAATAATTTACCAAGTATATATAAACGTTGTTGTAAACAATTAATATACAAAAAGATTAAAAAAAAGTTGATCTAAGTATGAAGAATAACCACAGTGATAAATGAAAGGTTGACAGCTGCAAACCTTCACTTTTTCACTCTGGATAATCGAATAATTAACAGAACTTGTTCTGCGAACAATTAATATAATTTTTACAAATAAAATTTCTATTATTATTGTTAGTTTTTTGCCAATAGTGTTTGAACAAAAAATCTCTGCTATATGTAGTTTATATATATGGCATCAGTATTCGTTAAATGACACCATTAATTCCAACATTACAATATTCCCATCATGGAACCATTGGAAGATAGAATAAATAAGCTTTTGTTTACTACAATGCAAGACAGTTAATACCTTGCTTTTTGCATGTATGTCACGGAACTTCACTTTTGATTCATAACAAGTATTAGTGACTATATATATTTGCATTTCTTACGATTAATTCTTCGAGGTTGCATGAATGAAATGTATTTTATACAAATAACAAAATAATTGTATTATTATTATTATAATTCATACAGTGAAGCTGAAATATTGTAGACAATTAAATTCCTCCTCAATGTTCATTTCGTAAGGGCATCCCAAATCTATGACAAAACTGAATTTATCATAGTAATAAGTGAAAGATTCCTGAAAGGTGAGTCGTGCATAAAGAGGTACAAGTCTCCTTGAGTAGCGAATTGTATTCGTGATTCTTTCTGTAATTTTCCTTAGTCCGTCATTACATGGAAAACGGATGGTCGATGCTTATATACAAGTTATATTTCTCTTGGTTTCAATCAGATAACATTGGAATCTGACGCAACTCACTACCATCTAATTTAACACTGGTGGAAAGGGATGTGCATCATTGCATGCAACACACAAAATTAGAAAACTTTTCTAATATTTCTGGTAGAATATCATTTCCAGTAAAAAAACATAAATATTGTTTGAACATTTATAATAAAGTTATCTTAATTTTTTAATGATTTTTTCACTGTTGCAAATCAAACATTTTAATTTTAGGAGTATAATAGCTTCTATATTAAATTCAGGTAATTACATACCTCGAAAACGCGACTCCCAAAGTAGATCAATGACACATACCTGTAACAAGAAAATATAATATTTTGTATGCACTGGTATGATTGTAAAACTCTAGTGTCTTATTCGCAAAATCAAACATATTGTATAATTTCACACACACACTTATATATATATATATATATATATATTATATATATATATATATATAATATATATTATATATATATATGCGGAAAATCCACAGAGAAAAATGAAAGGAGGTAACGTTTCGACTTGGTTAAAGCCTTTGTCAAACCAGACTGACTGTCAGTCTGGTTTGACAAAGGCTTTAACCAAGTCGAAACGTTACCTCCTTTCATTTTTCTCTGTGGATTTTCCGCATAAAATGATCAGTGTTTTGTGATCGTCAATTGCATATATATATATATATATATATATATATATATATATATATATATATATATATATATATATGTCGTACCTAGTAGCCAGAACGCACTTCTCAGCCTACTATGCAAGGCCCGATTTGCCTAATAGGCCAAGTTTTCATGAATTAATTGTTTTTCGACGACCTAACCTACCTAACCTAACCTAACCTAACTTTTTCGGCTACCTACCTACCTAACCTAACCTATAAAGATAGGTTAGGTTAGGTTAGGTAGGGTTGGTTAGGTTCGGTCATATATCTACGTTAATTTTAACTCCAATAAAAAAAAATTATCTCATACATAATGAAATGGGTAGCTTATCATTTCATAAGAAAAAAAATTAGAGAAAATATATTAATTCAGGAAAACTGGCTTATTAGGCAAATCTGGCCTTGCATAGTAGGCCAAAAAGTGAGTTCTGGCTACTAGGTACGACATATATTATATATATATATATATATATATATATATATATATATATATATATATATATATATATTATATTGTGTGTGTGTGTGACAACTAACACAACAGGTGTTGTGTTGAAATTGAAATTGAAATTGAAATAAGTTTATGATGTAAATACACACAAAGGGATGAGGTAGCTCAAGCTATTCTCACCCCGTTCAGTACATCGTGTTAATACATACATAGACACACATCACAAACAATAATCATATTACCAAACATCTGAGAGATAACATATACATTTCCTTCCTTCACAAGTAGTATGATATCAGACGTACACAAATACTTTTATGACCTAGGTATACTGTATAGACAATTTGCAAGAACATGCAGATAATTCAACAAAATATTACAGTCTTGGTGCAATTAGTTGTCTCTTCAGAGTCGTCTCTCAACCTCTGAAGAGACAACTAATACAACACCTATACCCCCCTATTAGACTATTTACAGGAACTTCTTTTCCAAAGCTCATGAAACGGAGGAAAGGGTCCNTTTAATAGATAGGCTACATAGACGTCAGAGTCATGCTTTTTTGTTGAGGGATTAATCACTATATAAAAGCTTCTCAAAACTTTACTGCATCACACATGCTGTGAGTTGCTTCAGAATGTTCTCACACAGATAATACAAAATAAAAATGATTTTACCTTTCCATGACTGCCGTCTTATCTTGAACCGTCATCTGGAGTGTCTCGGGCGAGGGGGACAAGATCGACGTACTGGTAACTAGCACACTCCCGATCCTCCTGTGAGTTTCTGCAATTTCCCTGAACTCTCTGTAAAATTCGTCAGCCTTGTCTTCTTCACTGTATGGACTCGCTGTGCCTTCGCTTCCAATTGACAGGATCGAATTGGTCATGTCGTCGGAGCTCAGGTTTGGCTCAAGTAAGGAACAATAGTTAGGATTGGATGGTAGGGGTGTCAGAAGCGGGGGGCTGTTCTTAGATCCCTCAACAGACCAAAGTCACTTGCAGTAAGTGTCGCCTTCCGCATGAGACAGTCACTTTGGGATACGACCTGAGTGACCAAGTCGTGTGCAGCTCCGGGATTATCTTCGGGTCTTTTACGATTCTTTTTGGGTAAAGGTGGCCTAATTGATTCATAATCGTCATCGTCCTCATCATTGTTTTCGGCGCTGGAAGGATAATGAGAGTCTTGTGTGCTGTTGGCGTACAGGATATCATGCAGAGTCGCCAGCGCTTCATTCTCTTCGTAGCTGGTGACAGAGGCTTCGTACATCTCTTGCCTGAGACTCCGGCGTGAGAGTCTATAGGAGACCTGCGGTTTGATTCCCAGCTCGGGAGGAGGAGCATCTGAGGGAAACGCTGTGATGGACCTCATTGATTTGCGTTTCTTTGCCTTGAAAGACCTGGACGAATCTCTGCGGATGGTTCTCCTAAGGACCGTGCCCTTGGAGAGGGAGTCGACGCTGAACACGTCGCTCTCCCTAGACGACGGGAGAGCGTTTAGAGATTTGAGGTTCACTTCTCTTGACTCTATCGTGGGAATCCTTGTAATAACTGGAGTAGTACCCAGGTTTAACCGATGTGAAGATCTCGCGGTGGATACACACACCATTACAGGACTTATTTTTGTAATTACAGAGGTAACATTCTCCATGTCTGAAGGAATGTGCTCGCTGGAGGTTCCTCAGAGCATCAGCGACAAGTAACCCCGGTCTTCTGGGGGAAGTGGGAGCCTGCCGCCCCCTCTCCCCACTGCTCCGCCGCTTCGCGGAGAAGAGAGAAGAGTAGCGACTAGCAGATAAGAAGCTAGTTCTCTTCTTTCTGTGGAGGGAGACATCGCTAAGGCCTCCTACGGCGGCCAGGTCAACCACGTTGACGCAGGTGTTGCTGGAGACACTCAGCAGGCAGCCCATGCGGGGGGGTGATGCGACGCTCCGCAGCACTAACTGATAACGGCCAGGTCATAGCCACCTCTGCCCTGGCCACAGCCAACACACACAACCCCATGTGTTTACGCTTCCATGCCACGTGTCAGAGATAACACCCATATACACTTGTATATATTTTCATGTACTAAAATTATTAGTTACTGAAATATTTATTAAAAAGCCTCACTTTCCCCTGAACATAATTCTTCATGGACTCGTAAAATTATTTAGGGCGGCGCACAGGGAGTAAGGACAATTTCTGATCCATGAAGACTCGCGGGATGAGTCAGTCACCTGCGCATCTCCTCTGGACAGGAGGTGAACTGTTTATTCCAGACGAAGGAAGGTGACCGAGGCGGCAGCGAGTGTGAACCTCACGAGGTGGAAGTGGTGATGTGGGTTGTAGGGAAGGTGGTAGTGGTGGGGGCGAGGAAAAGTGGATGAGGTGGTGAGGGTGGTGTGAATCAGGACTAGTGGTAAAGGGGTGCCGAACCGTAGATCTTTGACTATGATTTCTTAAAAAACTGAATATGATATTTCCCTTTTTGTCTAAGTACTTGCAGCTTAATTTTTCTGATGCTGTGACTTCAATTTTTGTAGTTGTACCAATTATTTCTAACAGTTCTAATGATTCTAGCATTTATTTTACGAAAACTAAAGGTACTTCTTTAAAGAGACAGAAATTAAAATGAACACTACAGCAGAGTAAAGTGTGCCAAGAAGGATGTTTTCCTACCACTTCGGACAAGGCTGCGGCCGGAGAAACAGTTGGAGGCGACAGATGTGAGTCCGTCAGTGCAGGACCGCAAGTGTTTTTGTTCCGGGGCAACTGCTGCCGTCTTGCTTGAACTACCGTCCCCCAGGAAATCAGCACCCTCTGAACACACACTGGGTGTTCTGCGTCAGCACTTGGGTCCCTCTTCCACACACACACACATCAGCTTGGTACTGTATTAACTCTGTTCCAAGACACTCTACAATAAAATACTTTATGCTGCTCTTGATATTAAAACAAGCACCATTTCCATCTTTGTTCTACAGGACCACTGCAATGTTCTCAGGACAAAGTAGCTGGTGGTTGAGCCTTGAGCTGCTTAACGGTAGTCCAACGCGGGTTTAACGGAGGGGGACGTGACGCCACGCCGACTTGCTCTCCGTCTGCTCACTGTTTCCGCTACACTTCCTTCCGACCACCATATCGCAGACGTCGTCACTCTGGCCGGAAGCGATGCGCATGAGCGCTCGTTACTGGTTGGTCATCAGAGTTCCCCTTTTTTAATTTAAGATATATCACGACCGCTTTCATTGCAATAGTTTTAATTAATTAAAAGATCGTAATTTTGTCTAAATATGTGGAATTAAGCACGAATTTTAATGGCATTTTGGTGTATCAGTGATAATCAGAGATGATGGTAAACCCAGTGCCGATCCTGTATTTCATGGCTATAAATTATCCATCACAATAAAACACTTTAAATTGTCGATTAATACACGAAATGATGCGGCACTATTTATAAGAGAAGCCTTATTGAGGCGGCGCACACGGTGGTAAATGTCATCACCTGGAGGGTTGTGGGTGTGTACAGCCGGGGGTGGGGGGGAGGGGGTATGGTACCACAGTCGCGGATGGAACCAGATAAGTCAGGAGCGACACACTGCTGCCTCCCACCATGCCGACCGTGCCACTACTGAGCTCCAAGTTCACTGGCCACCACCCTCCCACACCCCCCCACCTACGATCTCCACTGCCAGTCCTCCACCCCCTAACTTGCCACTTCCCCCCCCCCCACTTCCCACTACAGCAAACTCCCTCCTACCACCAGCAACCCAACCACATTCCACCACCTGCCCACGAGCGAAACACCCACTCACCAATCCCACTTACCAGCACCCACTGGAGTCTAAAGAAGCCATAGACACCATACTCTTATATTCTGGCCCAAGTTAAGATGCATGAAATTCAATATTATGATGAAAAAAAACAGCTTCTAATCCAGGGGAGCGAGAAACCGGTGACATCCTTGGAGTCAAATATTGCACTTCCACCTCATTGATAATAACAAATAAACTTAGACGTGAGCTGTTCACCAATTGCCGTCAAACTACACTATAGAATTACGAACAACATAAGTTATGTGGCAGTAGTCATAGAAAACTCCTTTCATTTAAATAACACAACAGTGTAATTGCAGTATCTCCAAGAAAAATGATTGAATAAGATTCTTTCATCTATGACATGTAAAACTAATGTTGATACTTTTTTTAAGATACTTGTACTCTCTAGGGTGGAATATTGTTGCACATTAACTGCTCATTTTACTTCTGAAGAGTCACAGGCCAAGATTACGTGCACATAAATATTTACCGCCCAAATCTTCACAATTAAATAACAACAAAATTATTGTGAGCGCTTAAACTCTATCATCTTGCAAATGCTTGAGGAGAGGCGTGAGACACATCATAAGCCATATCTGTAAAATATTAGAGTGACTGGTTTCCAAATCTTCACACTTAAATAATTCCCCACGTGACTAGAAGGCTTGTCTGCCTGTGCCAAATAGTCCATTTGAAAAGTATGGCACAATAAGAACACTGAGACAATTTTGTAAACTTTAGGGGCCTAAAGTTTTTGTTCAATCTTCCTCTAAATAAAAGACAAATTAATAACACTTAAAATCGTGTTCAAATGAAATGGCGAGCAGTTCAAATGGGTACTTGATGAAATAGCTGTTGTTGTGCCTTCATCTGTCTGCGAGGTGCGGGCACTAACAGTCTCATAGACTAGACCTTGAACTAGTTGGCCTAATCAGAAACTGGGCATGGGAGTGCATTGACCTCCACCCCATTCCTCACCCCACTGGGACCACCAAAAGGTAAACAAAACGCCAACCCACAGACGATCACAAGAACTGGTAACTTACTCATCATCCACCCACATCTCCACCACTCTCTTACTACCACAGCTGCCAAACACCCACACCTCAATACTCATCTACTACCCACCTACCTATCTCCACCCAAAATCCCCACCAACCGACTCCTCGATACTCATGTATCACCCCCACAACCACCCACCCACACCCACCACTTCCCAACCACCACCACAACCACCCACCACTCCCCCTTCCACCACCACAACAAGCACTCACCGACTCCTCACTACCCATGTATCACCACCCTCCCACTCCCCCCACTACCTCCTGGGCCAGAATACCGCCAAGCATGCTTCAGCTTCTGGGCATTGATGCAAGGTACACCCCCCCCCTTCCCTTCCCCCGTCCCACCTGTATCTAGACCTGCATATTCTTGCTGGTTAATGAGTTGACTGCCGGTCCTGTACTCCGTCCAGATATCCTGTCTTCATGTCCCTTCCAAGTGCTCTATAGTCATATTGGCTTGGCACTTTTTCCTGATAATTTCCATACCTCGCTGAGTAGATGGTAGATTGGCTATTAAAACAAAATGGCTTAGTTCTTTGTTTATATGCAAACTAAACTTTGAAGTACATCACCGACCAAAATTCAATAGACTCAAGAGTCTTCTGTTAGGTTAACGTTTCTGGTGAGCTGTTTTTACTCTCTGTTACTATATTAATATCTCAAGATTTAGCATCATTAATGGTGTTCGCCCTATGATCCGAAATCAGATATCCAAAGTACATTAAGTAAAATATATGATTAACCTTACAAGAATTCAACAAAATTAAAGATAAATTAAAGAGAAAGATGGTAAAATCAACAATATGAACCCAGTTTACCGGTAGGGTTAGACCAGACCTACAAGGCCGTGGAGCCTGTGGGTTTAAATGAATCCAACGAGACGGGTTCTGCTTCGTCCAAGGTGTAGATTTGTCCAAACCAGATCTTTGATCAACTTGACTTAGGTCTCGTGCAGTTAGTGCAACACTAACCCTATTATGTGTCCCGGGATGCAACTCACAAGTTATCTAACTCCCAAGAATCTACTTATGGCATTAGGTGAAAGGAAACATACCCAAACCTTTCCGAACTACTCTGGACTCGAACCCGGGGCCTTGCAGTTGTAAACTGACAGCACTATAGCAGTTAGAAGGGGTATGATGAGGATCAGGATCTGGGGGGTGTGGGGGACCAGTAGATGGGGGATGAGGACCAGGCTCTGTGGTGTGGGGGACCAGGCTGGGGTATGAGGACCAGGATCTGGGGTTGTGGGGACCAGGGGGCAGATTCACGAAGCAGTTACGCAAGCACTTACGAACCTGTACATCTTTTCTCAATCTTTGGCGACTTTGCTTATAATTATTAAACAGTTAATGAGCTCCGAAGCACCAGGAGGCTGTTTATAACAATAACAACAGTTGATTTCTAAGTTTTCATGCTTGTAAACTATTTAATATATGTAACCAGAGCCGTCAAAGATTGAGGAAAGATGTACACGTTCGTAAGCACTTGCGTAACTGCTTCGTGAATCTGGCCCCAGGCTAGGGAATGAGGACCAGGAACTGGGGGTGTGGGGAACCAGTAGATGGGGGATCAGGACCAGGATCTGGAGTGTGGGGAAACCAGGCTGGGGGTATGAGGACCAGGATCTGGGGTATGGGTGACCAGGTGCTGGGGTATGAGGACCAGGAACTAGGATGTAGAGACTAGGAGCTGCCAAGCCACTTGGACCACCAGGCGTGGCTACCAGTTGTTCGACAGTGTCAATATTTAATATGCTAGATCATGCGCTCCAGTGCCTTTTAAGCTCGAGATGAGTGTCCCCTCTCTTCGCATGGTGATCGCGGTAGAAAAATTAAGTTGTTTTGAAAGTTTGTATATAGAAAGTTAGTCAGAAGTGGTTCGGAAAATATTTAGTAAAGAAGCGTCCTTGGAACGGCTGTCTGATATCGGCACAAATAGCCTTAATTCAGGTACCAAAAAATGGTTTTTAGTAATATTAATAATTTTGATTCTTTTATTCCATTTTGTCGAAGGCCTTGGTAAGGCAGGTGTAGGTGCCGCCACGCGGGTCACATCTACAGCAGTGAACAAAGGCCATATCTTCTACATAGGGAAGGTCATACCTTCTATAAATAAAGTCCTACGTGCTACAGAAAGAAACAAAATAGTCCTATCCACTATGGTTCTGTTTAGTATAGAGAATCATATCTACTAGAGAGGAAAGGTCATGTCTACCGCAAAGAAAGGACGCAATATCTACTACAGAAAGATGAGGTCATATACTTAAGGGAAAACAGAATTATGAGGAGAAAGCACTAAGCCAATATGATTATGCATTATATAATAGGGATAGAAGGCCATGATAGGAGCTGAGATAGGAATAAGATGTGAAGGAACGATACCCATCTACTTGACATTTCGGAGATCGAGTACGGGTCCTGCAAGAAGCTGGGGTTGTCAATATCAACATCAACATAACATAATATCAACATTTTAAAGACTTAGAAAGATGACCAGAAAGTTTGACTCATAATATGACGCATCAGTATATGGGTGTCCTACACACACACACACACACACAGAAAGCAGCCCGTGACAGCTGTCTAACTCCCAGGTACATATTTACTGCTAGATAACAGGGGCGTCAGGGTGAAAGAAACTCTGCCCATTTTGTTTCCCGCCAGAGCCGGGAATCGAATCCCGGACCACAGGACTACGTACCCAGCGTGCTGTCCACTCAGCCACCGGCGAACTAAATAGTGTGCGTGTTCTCCAAAGATAATTCCGACCCACATTCAGCAATCGAGATTACCGATTGTGAGTCAAGAACGAATCCATCTGTACTACCGAGACCCTAAACAAAAACAATGATAATAATAAAAACAAGTTTGTTTTCAACTGAAAACAACTGATAATGACAACAATTGATAATAACAATAATAATTATATTGATGCTACTACTACGACAAATAATAATACAATATCATAAATAATGACTTTCATTATCATTAATAAATATCTATAATCAAGTAATTTTCTTTAAGAAAATGATTAAAAATAACTAAAAAAGAAAAAGTAAAGGTAACCAATGGCCTTAGTAAAGCTATATTGGTGAGATAATCGCGCCTGCTCTCTGAAGACGTCGAGGGGATTAGAACTCACAAGCCAGCGGCTTCTTGAGTCAAAGAACGATTAAGTAAACAAACAAGCCACACTTCCGCTTCTCTTTAAGAGCCAACTCGCTCCTTAACTTGCCGATGCTTCCTTTAAAGGAAGATTACAATGCTTGTGATGTGTTAAATAACAGGTATTAACTTAGATATGAAGGGCAATGCTTGCGTTGCTGTGTTGGGCTGATTCTATAGTCAGATATAGTGAATCAAGGATTTGCGACACTTCACCCAATCATTTATCAGCCCTGTAGGTCTTGGTGTCCAAACGGTATACGGTGAGGTGCGCTTGAGTCCAGACACCATATGACACCCGTATGGTGAGTGGGTGGAAGTCCAATCATCATGTGGTAGATATACTGTGAATTCCAAACTGTATTAAGTAGACAAATCCAAACGATTAAGTCCAAAGACTCAGCATACAGTTTGTCTATTCACTGTTATGCCCCGCAGTGCCAGTGTTAGACGTTCAGCTCCTCAAGGTTTGATCTCGACGAATTATTGGGATGGAAACTATTTTCCAGCACTTCTTTTTGTTCAGTATTACTGTTACTGATTATAAAATGTTTAAGTAATGATGTCAGTATTCACAAAATTTAACTCCTGTTAACGTTTCAGCATTATCAACACTTATAATTGACTTTTCGATATAACAGTCCCTAATGACCCGCTCCATACACGTACTCACTGTCCTGGACTCCAATTCAGCACCCGCTCTTCCTCTCTACTCATTCCCCACACTCATTAATTACTCATGAAACTCATTATTCTCTCATGCTCAGCATTCACAATTACCCACCACCCATCTCTCTCTCTCGCCAAGTCTTCCCCCTCCCCGTTCTCTTTCGTTAAGAACATCAGCTTCTTCACTACATACTTCCCAAGGTCTCTGGTGAGCACCCGGAGGGGGGAGGGTTGTGAGGGGTTTTGGAGGGGTGGGAGGGAGAAGATCAAAGAAGTTGGTAGGAGAGATGAGGGGGGAGGGGGATTGAGAGGTAATTTTGGTTATGGGGGGGAATGAGGGGAGGTTAGAGGGAGTATGAAGGTTGGGATGGAGGCAGGGAAGGGAAGTGAGTGGGTGCGAGTCAAGGATCAGTTGAAACATTAAACTATACAGAATGAAGGTCTTCCATTTTTCTGGCTATTCTGCTGACCACAAGAGGTTAATGAAAATTGTCTCAATAATTGTTTTTGTCCTCTGTATTATTTTCAACGTTATTGTTGTTGTTGTTGTTCTCTATGTTTGTTGCGTTGTTTAAATATTTGTTTGACATTTTTGTGCCATTTACGTATATTTCGTGGCAGCTACAGGTCAAAGTTTAATGTCACAGAAGACTGATCAGAAAATGCTACACGTACGTACTTTATATACAAATAATTGCCAAGAGAATTAAAACACCTACCCGAGGTCTATATGCAAACGAATAATAATAATACTTACTATAAAAATAAGAAAATCCGCAGGAGCCGTAATGAGGGTTCGAACCTATGCGTTGGGTGTTCCCACACACACTCGACAACTAGGCCACGACATGGCCAAAAGAATTGCTACATGGGGTACTACTGCACCCTCGAGGATTCCTGAAGCTTCCACTGAAGCTGAACCAAAGATTCTGACAAACCCCGCTATGCGCTCTGGCTCTGACAACTAGGAATGTTCTACTTCTGACGCTCCTCTTTCAAATACAGAGAAGACTCATACTGACGTGATGCCTCAGTGAGAAAATCAGTGAGAAAATCACTGACGGGGCAGGATTCGTCCAAGAACTAAAAATTATTTGCTAATGCATTCGTAATATTCAACCCTGTTTTATTATTAGTCACTTAATGTTAGAAATATCTATATTATCAGTTTATGTTTTGTTTCATCACAAACGAACTGGAATGAAGTTGTAAGTAATGATGTTATTTTGAACTGAGCCACAAGTTGTACTTTGATATTTTCGAGCATTTGAATTATTTGAAAATACTCGATGTAACAAAAATAACAGATAATGACGTATAGTCATATAATGACGAACCATTTATACGGTAGTGCAAGCCCTACAGACCGTAATGAACCGCCCATCCAATCAGACAAACTATACAATATATACAAAGTTCCAATCACCCATTAACATGGAATCAAACATGGTGGCCGCACGTCAAAGTACATATATACTGAGAATACAGAAAGTGTGTCGGTTCACTGTACATCACACTTTCCCATTCGTAAGTAAACTGTTTTTGTTCTGCACAGCAACAAAGAGAAACCTTTGAAATTTGACTGTTTACATGATGAAGCTGGGTACTAACATGGCAGAGAAAGCCACGCTCGATCATTGAGGCGTAGCGAGGATGGCTCTCATGGGCACGTTAAGGGAAGTGGTATACATACACTCATTGGCATGTTAAAGAAAAGGTTATTATATATGAATGTTCATGGGCACGTTAGAGGAAGGGAAATGCATACATTATCACTGTCATGGGCACGTTAGAGGAAGGGAAATGCATACACATTATCACTGTCATGGGCACGTTAGAGGAAGGGAACTGCACACACATTATCACTGTCATGGGCACGTTAGAGGAAGAGGTATGCATACATCAACACTGTTATTGGCACGTTAGTTAAATATACACTGAGAGGGGTACCCGGCTTCTGGATGCATATAAACGGCGAGTTTACTTTTGACTAAATAAAAAATATTAACTTTAAACAAAAAAAAATTGGAGGAAGGGGTGAAAGAGGGAGGATGTAGGAGGGAGGAAAGTGAAATTAAAAGTACGGTAGGGGATGGGAAAGGTGCAGAGGAGAGAAATAATGTAGAGGGAAGGTAAAAGAGAATAGGAAGTACTAGAATAGAAAAAAACAAAGTGCAAGGGCAGAGGTTAAAGATGGAAAAGAGGGAGGAAGAATAGAAGAGTGTATTGAATGGTAGAGAAAATGGAGTAATGGGAGGGTGCACGAGAGGATACAAGGAGAGATGAAACAGGGAGATGAGGAAAAGGTTTAAAGGGAGACGAAATAGGTTACTGGGGACGGTAAAAATGGAGGTTGCAAGAGGTAGGGAAGGATAAAAGGGAATATGGAAAATAGAGCACAAGACACAAACAAACGGATGAGGAAGAATATAGAGTGGGGGATCCGGAAACGAACGACTGAGTCTGGATGATTGTTTATCTCAACAGAGAAGATAAACAAGACAACATGTGAGTCTGCAGCTGGCCACTCACGTCCAGGAGCCGGCTGCTGACGCGTGACGCCAACCTGCCACTTCCATAATCTTAAACACGTGCTAAAAAGCGGGATGATGATGAGGCAGAAGCAGAAAGAGGAAATACAATAACGGCAATAATGCTAAAAACAGTTAATAAAGCATATACTAAGTAACTTGATTAATGCTAAAAGATACAGCTGTCCAGAAATATTCAATTCTGAGCTACAGCCACACCCAAAAAAATTTGCTAATCAACAGCACTTCTATAAGAGGAACATGTTGATGAATAAAAACGCACACACACACACACACACACACAAACATTCACATTTACAAATATTTACAAATGCAAAGAGGAGCACACATAAATACACCAACTTACTCTCAAGTACAATTTCTTCCCCTCATCCTCCTCCTGCTCCCAAGACATAGATGCTCCCAATTAACATGTCAAAGACGTGACTCCTTAACTACACTACACACAGAAATCACAATAGCGTGATGTTTCAATGAACAAATCCAAAAGGGCCGTGACGAGGATTCGAACCTACGTCCGAGGCATTAAGGCAGCATCTGGGATGATCTCGGACGTAGGTTCGAATCCTCGTCCGTGCCCTTGTGGATTTGTTCACGTGACTCCTCGTTAGTCGGGATCTTCCTAGTAGCCACGGTTCAAGTTCAAGTATGTTTATTGAGACAAGAAAGAAATACATCTCAAAGGGATAGAGTAGCTTAGGCTATTTCTTCCCCCAAGTAGCCACGGTACATAACTAGACAGTTGGCTCCTCCTGCTGTCGTCTGTACCGCCCCCAGCGTTCCTGGACAAACATTTCTTCACCCCTTACGACAGCAGACCGTGTTGGGTCTCACTGTTAGTGTGACAGTGAAACACACGCTAACTAAACACGGGTAAACATGCTAACTAAACACTCACTGGTTTGCGGTAAAGATGTTCGAGGCAACGGTTGTATTTCTGTTTTAGTTATGAGTAGCTGTATTTTTTTACTGTATTGTTTTATTTCCTTGCCGTAAAATTATTCGTAAATCTGGACTTTATTTTTTGTTTAAAGATGTGACTAAGATGCGGTAAAACTCTATGAGATGAATTACTTTTAACGTTGCCATCAGGTCGGCTTGTAGTAGTGTTTCTCTACAGGTCGGCTCGTAGTAATGTTTCTCTACAGGTCGGCTCGTAGTAGTGTTTCTCTACAGGTCGGCTCGTAGTAATGTTTCTCTACAGGTCGGCTCGTAGTAGTGTTTCTCTACAGGTCGGCTCGTAGTAATGTTTCTCTACAGGTCGGCTCGTAGTAGTGTTTCTCTACAGGTCGGCTCGTAGTAATGTTTCTCTACAGGTCGGCTCGTAGTAGTGTTTCTCTACAGATCGGCTCGTAGTAGTGTTTCTCTACAGGTCGGCTCGTAGTAGTGTTTCTCTACAGGTCGGCTTGTAGTAGTGTTTCTCTACAGGTCGGCTCGTAGTAATGTTTCTCTACAGGTCGGCTCGTAGTAGTGTTTCTCTACAGGTCGGCTCGTAGTAGTGTTTCTCTACAGGTCGGCTCGTAGTAATGTTTCTCTACAGGTCGGCTCGTAGTAGTGTTTCTCTACAGGTCGGCTTGTAGTAGTAGTGTTTCTCTACAGGTCGGCTTGTAGTAGTAGTGTTTCTCTACAGGTCGGCTCGTAGTAGTGTTTTTCTACAGGTCGGCTTGTAGTAGTGTTTCTCTACAGGTCGGCTCGTAGTAGTGTTTCTCTCCAATAACATTATTTGAATCTATAATAAATGTATTTGTTTGCATTCTTAATAAGTTTGATATTTGAAGCTATGGTTAGGTTGTTTGTAGTCATGATAGCGTAGTAAAAGTTGTTTGTTGTCAGAGTAAAGTTGTTTAACTCCATGGCTAAGGTACATAAAAACATAATCAAGTTCTTTGAAGTCGAATTTATCAGAGACTTTGAAAAACGACAATGTTTTACAATTCCAACACGGCAGTGGCAGTCTGGAATGAGTAAACACATCTAATAAGTCACTATGAAACCAATGGTAAATTATTTATTATTAACATTATTGACAAAATTTCATTACAATTTTGCCTAATCTGAGGATTTCAATTAAGTCTTATTAAAGTGAGGATATTGCTGGTATTCACTGTCACACAGGCCAGGGGGGTCATACACATGACAATAGGTCTAGCGTTCAACATGATCAATTACAACAAGCGAATATTTTTGTAATTTCCTATCAATTGTGCTCAACCTCTTGGTCTGGACGGTAGAGCGACGGTCTCGCTTCATGCAGGTCGGCGTTCAATCCCCGACCGTCAAGGGGTTGAGCACCATTCCTTTCCCCCGTCCCATCCCAAATCCTTATCCTGACTCCTTTCAAGTGCTATATAGTCGTAATGGCTTGGCGCTTTCTGCTCATATTTTCCTTCCCTTCCCTATCAATTGTAACGTCTGAACCTCACTATCTTAAATCAGACGATTGCCCACTTGTCGTCCGTATTCCAAGGCAACGTACGAAAGTCATTCAATCATAATGCACGAACTCCCTCTTGCAATACTTTTTCAATATCAACGGACGAAACGTATTCACTCACAACGGACGATGAACCTCGTTCAATGACTCCAATCGAATTTCAGGAGTGAAAGGAAGCAACTTGTCTTGCGACCACCGCCAAGTAATTCTGGGAACAATTAATGAGTGAGGTGGTGGAGCGTGCGGCTCAAGTCACACTTCCTCTGAGTCTACGTCAATGAGGCGCTTCTGTGACGCGTTCCATCGCAATTTACCGAAGGGGACGCAATTTTACCGTGGTGGGTGAACGTTCCCATTACGAAATGATGTTTGACTTACGCAGATTATGTTTTTGCATGAAAATAATTATATATATATCTTTTCGACACCATTGTCGTAAACAACGCTGCCTCTATTTCTACCGTAAATATTACGTATGAAGCAATTATATAATAAAATAGAAGAAGAGAGATGGTGATGGAACGGTTTTTTTGTTTTGTTTTTGTAATTACATCTGTTAAGTTGCTTCAAATACTAGTGTAGCTGTTAAAGGTATAATTAAGACAGAGCAAGAATAATGTGCAGTACTGAAATAATATTTAATTTCTAAATGTGGCCAGTAGGTCTACTGTTAGTTCTACGACGTGGCAACAATTTAATTGTTTGTTGTAGAAATAAAATGTTTTATAATTAATGTTTTATTTCTATAAAGAGATATATAAGTAATATAGGTCTTCCTCAATGCAGCTTAAGTGGAAATATTTTTTTGCGTTTGATTGAACATTAGCCTTTCAACGGCGGATGGTCTGTTAATACATACTAAGAACAATAGCTTAATTATCATTCTAGTCCTCAACATGGTTCAGATATAAAGAAAACGCTTGGAAAGCAAGAAAAACTTAGTCACCCTATTGACTGTTTCCGTTTTCTTTATAAGCTACGGTAAATGAGAGAACGAGTGCTTTTAGCCCTAGCTATTATATATTTACCATCATCCTATCAAAACCCGTTTATCTAAATTTTGTAACCTTTTATATGCATTAGCATTTAACTTCCCTAAAACCTGAGTATATCATGGGCATAACAAGTATCACTAGATTATGTTAAAGGCCTTTATATTTGTGATTAGCGCCCTTAAAGAAAATAATTCAATGATTTACCAAGCTTATATAAAAGTTGTTGTAAACAATTAATATACAAAAAGATTAAAAAAAAGTTTATCTAAGTATGCAGAATAACCACAGTGGTAAATGAAAAGTTGACAGCTGCAAACCTTTCACTTTTTCACTCTGGATATTGAATAATTAACAGAACATGTTCTGCGAACAATTAATATAATTTTTACAAATAAAATTTCTATTATTATTGTTAGTTTTTTGCCAATAGTGTTTGAACAAAAAATCTCTGCTATATGTAGTTTATATATATGGCATCAGTATTCGTTAAATGACACCATTAATTCCAACATTACAATATTCCCATCATGGAACCATTGGAAGATAGAATAAATAAGCTTTTGTTTACTACAATGCAAGACAGTTAATACCTGCTTTTTGCATGTATGTCACGGAACTTCACTTTTGATTCATAACAAGTATTAGTGACTATATATAATTTGCATTTCTTACCGATTAATTCTTCGAGGTTGCATGAATGAAATGTATTTTATACAAATAGCAAAATAATTGTATTATTATTATTATAATTCATACAGTGAAGCTGAAAATGTTGTAGACAATTAAATTCCTCCTCAATGTTCATTTCGTAAGGACATCCCAAATCTATGACAAAACTGAATTTATCATAGTAATAAGTGAAAGATTCCTGAAAGGTGAGTCGTGCATAAAGAGGTACAAGTCTCCTTGAATAGCGAATTGTATTCGTGATTCTTTCTGTAATTTTCCTTAGTCCGTCATTACATGGAAAACATATGGTCGATGCTTATATACAAGTTATATTTCTCTTGGTTTCAATCAGATAACATTGGAATCTGACGCAACTCACTACCATCTAATTTAACACTGGTGGAAAGGGATGTGCATTCATTGCATGTATCATACAAATTAGAAAACTTTTCTAATATTTCTGGTAGAATATCATTTCCAGTAAAAAAAACATAAATATTGTTTGAACATTTATAATAAAGTTATCTTAATTTTTTTAATGATTTTTTCACTGTTGCAAATCAAACATTTTAATTTTAGAGTATATATATATAATAGCTTCTATATTAAATTCAGGTAATTACATACCTCGAAAACGCGACTCCCAAAGTAGATCAATGACACATACCTGTAACAAGAAAATATAAATTATATGTATGCACTGGTATGATTGTAAAACTCTAGTGTCTTATTCGCAAAATCAACATATTGTATAATTTCACACACACACACATTATATATTATATATATATATATATATATATATATATATATATATATATATATATATATATATATTATATATATATATATATATGTTATTAAATATGACCGAAAAAGTAAGATTAATAATTCTAACATGAATTTTCTCAATTTTCCTTATGTTTCTTTTTACTGATGACGGTAAATTAAAATCAGTTCTCCAAAATTCATTCTTTATTTCTAGTCTGACGCACACTTGAGCGCGTTTCGTAAAACTTATTACATTTTCAAAGACTTTTAGTTATCTACACAACTTATGCTTTATGAAACAAATATTGGCTCTTATACCTGCATTTGGTGAGGTGATGTAATACATTAGTGGGTGAAACACAGAACATGGAAAACGGGGTATAGATTTGTAGAAGTAGAAGTCGGGTCCCAATAGAACTGCAGAAGGCCGATTGGCCCATATTTCTTGATGTTTCTATATTGGAGCGGAGTCTTGAAGTGGGTAGAATATAGTTGTACTTATAAGGCTGTTGATTGCTGGTGTTGACTTCTTGATGGAGTAGTGCCTCGCAGATGTCAAGCCGCCTGTTGTCACTGTATCTATCGATGATTTCTGTGTTGTTTGTTAAGATTTCTCTGGTGATGGTTTTGTTGTGGGAAGAGAGTATATGTTCCTNATTGATTCTCTTACCCTTCACGACATGGTGAGCGTCCAAAACGGACCGAAACGTCGTCATATAAGGGTCCAAGACGGACCGAAACATCATCATTCTCCCTTCTCTTCATAAATGTGAGTTTGGGTTTATAATGTAATCATTATAACTGTCAATTAATAATGTAGAAACTACAATGCCGTATTGCTTGAATAAGGATGAAGTAAAGACCCAATTTATATGTTAGTGTACTAAAACCAAACTTTGAATGCAACCTACAAATTTCTCAAGGTGTTGTAAACATTGTTTACAGCACTCTGAGATAGGATATTTTATTCGGGTTAAAATCGACTAAATAACTTTTTCACCATTCATAAAGCTTATCCAGGTCGTGCTGCGTAAATCTCTAGGTGTTATGACATTATTTGTGTCATTTACACGTATCTGGGATAGTTGAGGTGCTAGTATTGACCCATATGGTACTCCAGTTGCTTATGTCCTCCTTCCACTAACAAAGCTCTTACGTCACAGTAACCTCACTGTAACCACTTTGTTTCCTGGAGTGTGTGTGTGTGTGTGTGTGTGTGTGTGTGTGTGTGTGTGGTGTGTGTCTTTAGTCACAATCATGCAAAATGACAACTTTCGCGGAATTTACTTAGAAATTCATTTGCTTGATAAGCAAACAATTCACACTTCACAGCCAACTAACATAAATAAGAAACAGCTCACACCCTGTCCCTCCGAAGTGTCTAAAGAGAGAAATATGTTATAGCGTTTATCATTCAAGATAATTTTCACACCAATACTTGTGAACAATCGTATTTTCTAAGTATTGCTGCTGAAGCATTTTAGTTCTAATTTTCCTGTGTGTGTTTTGGCATAATTTATCCTAAATCTAACGGAATGATCTAAACTTCACGGTGGTGTTCTTAACTCTTCGTCACCTGAAATCTGAACTTTAGATTTAACAATAGTACAAAAAAATGCTCTCTTGTTCGCATCGAGATCCTTGCCAGACCTACTGAATGTCAACCTGGTCAACCAGGCTGGTTGTGCTGGTAAGACCCCAAGATATCAAGGTAACATATCAAGATAATAAATCCCAGCTTAAAATAATAAAATAATAAAGGGAAAGATTTAATAAAACGTCGTATCTGATCAAACTAAATTTATCTGGTAAAACTGTCTGTTACATCCACTTGGGCTGGACGGTTCAGCTACGGTCTCCCTTCATGCAGGTCGCCGTTCGATCCCCGATGATCCACGTGGTTGAACACCATTCCTTCCCTCAGTCCTATCCCAGCTCACTTTCCATCCCTCAGTACTATCCCAGCTCTTTAATCCTTCCCTCAGTCCTATCCTACCTCATTATTCCATCCCTCAGCCCTATCCCAGTTCATTATCCTCATATCCGTTCTATGTACTACATATTCATACTGGCTTTAGAGTTTCCCTAATAGTTATCTTACATTTCTGTATCAGACAAAATGTTACATTGAGTAAATCTCAACAGACAGTAAAGCTCAGGATCAGTATGAAAGACAGAAATATAAAGACGTTACTTACTGTCTTGTAATTGGCTGGTGGACACGTGAGTCGTCCGGTCAGCAAATTAACAATTAAATTTGAAGATCGTTTTGATTCATGTCTAGTTTACTGCATGACAACTCTAGTGAAAAAGTGGTCATTAAATTTAGTAGAGTGGCAGCCCCGTAGAGCCTGGAGAATCACTTTCATGGACTGACGGTTGTAAAATGTCATGCATTATATATATATATATATATATATATATATATATATATATATATTATATATATATATATATATATATATATTGCATGACATTATATATAGAAAAGAACGTTGACGACGCTGCTCAAAACGCCATGTCCACTACACCTGATTACCCTTTGTATGTGCGTCCCTTTCTTCTCTTTAATCATCATCCTTTTCGTCATATTCTTAACCCTTTGCGCCTTACTCTTCATCTCTTTGTATATGTTGGTACCTGACCTCCCTAATGGTATAAATACACCTTTGTCTAGTCAGGTGTAATTCAGTATATAATCTCAAACTCTTATGTCTTCCTTCTGTATTTTCTTGATAATGTGTTGAAACATGAAAACGATCGGAACTTAAGTTTCCTTTTCCTAGTGGATATTTACATACATACACACACACACACACACACACACACACACACACACACACACACACACACACACACACACACACACACACACATTTTATATATATATATATATATATATATATATATATATATATATATATCGCTGGCACCTATATACACCTCGGTGCTGTTCAAGTAGGTGATGCCGCCAACCAC
>WNGS01165523.1:32496789-32501789 GCA_020271785.1 Procambarus virginalis | reverse complement strand
ATTATATACAAATCATGAAACGTTCTCTATTTTCCGTTACATTTGTATTAAGCTAATAAAAACGCTGAAGGCTGCTATTAAAACATATCCAAACATAAACCAGAAAAATTGTGGTTCTGTTCAGATACAAAATTAAAATGTCTATTTTATGGAAATGTCCAATGTTCTTTTGGAAAGTATTTAATGCATTAATTTACGCGGCTTTAAATAATATACAAGTAAGTCTTCAACAAATTTAAACAACTTTATGATTCTGTAATTTTGACGGATTCATTGATTCATCCAAATAGGCTAGTTTTTTAAACAGAAATCTGAAATGTTACATTCT
Source organism: Procambarus virginalis (assembly GCA_020271785.1). Taxonomy (NCBI): domain Eukaryota; kingdom Metazoa; phylum Arthropoda; class Malacostraca; order Decapoda; family Cambaridae; genus Procambarus; species Procambarus virginalis. The sequence goes on along the minus strand of WNGS01165523.1, from coordinate 32,501,461 downwards.
AGTAAGTTGTATAAATGTTGTATTTTGCCTTTGTTTCTACTTGATTTATATTTAATAGCTATTTGTGAACTGGAACCTCGACTAGAAAAATGTCACCAGATGAGGGAAAGACTCCCAGTGTGGGTTATATCGTTAAGAATCGCACTACAGAGCTCTCTCGCAAATTCTCTCCCGCCCACATTCTCCTCTCCATTCCATATTTTCCCTTCCATCCACACTCTGCCCTGCTTCTTCCCTCCTTCAATCAATCTGCCTACCCTCCCTCACTCTACCTAACCTTCCACACAGTCCCCTTCACACGCTCCTTTCTCGCTCAACCATCCATCCATCCCAAATTTACCCTCCTTCCCACACAACACACACACCCACCCACACACACACCCACCCACACACACCCTTCTCTAGCACACTCTTCCGTCCCACCAACGCTCTCCCCTCCCTTCCCCACCCCCTTCATCAATCCTTGCAAATACTTGTAAACACGTGAACATCTGTGTGAACATAGCGAGTGGGCGCTGGTCACGGTGAGGTAACACATGCGTGTCTCTCCGTTGCTACACTCAGATGTAGGTGGCTTTATTAAATAACGGTGCTCTTGTGTACTATACCTTTAAGATGACAAGTTACAGCCCCGCTCCTGTGCCAGGTAAGTCCACTACGGGCTCACCATAACCCGTGATACTTGGAACTTTTTATTCTCAGTAACTGAATCTTAAACAACAACAACTTCTAGATGACTTTGTACTACTTCCTAGGAGTTTATCCCGTGGGCAATGTAAGCGTTTCCGTTACATTTTCCTAGTGGATACTTATGCATAACAGAATCACGTGGGTGTTTTTACTGTTATTTTTGCGTATAAATGTATGTCTCAACAGCACTCTAATACTCCGACAAGGATTCGAAAGTAGATCATATGGGCGTTAAACCAGNACGCCTTATACCCAGGAGTTATCTGGCAACTTGTAAGGGAATAACGGGTATATCCCAGGATAACTGAAGGTGCGTAACGTCATCATACCACTGAACGTATAACGGTCATACCCCGGGGCACCTGGCGGCTTGTAGTGGCGTTCAACAGCAGCAGGAGTTGATATAAATGACTTGCTAGTTTTCCTTTTGGCGAGATGCATGGGGGTGAGGGAGGGGCATTGTGGTGAGGGAGGGGCATTGTGGTGAGGGAGGGCATAGGATGGAGAAGGAACATGGGGGGTATCGGACCCCCATGTGGGTGGGGAATGGTCATTAGAGTAGGGGAGAAGAGATGGACAATGGGGATGGAGAGAGTAATTGAAGGAAGTACAGAAGAGAAGCAAACGGAAAAAAAGGTGAAGGATAAAACAAAGATGGAAAAGGAGCAGTAAAGTACCGTATTATTGTTTACATAACTGAACCTAAAAGGGAAGGGATTACTGGTGGAATGGAAGAGCTGGACTGTGTGGAGCGGCAGTGGAAAAAACAAATCTTCCATATAGGAAAAAAAAGAGTGAAATGAAGGCGGAAATTGTTAATTATAACACAGATCTCCAATGGTGGAATGGTGTGTCACTGAGGCAGGCTAGAGGGAGGTGAACCACGCTGATAAGTAAGAGGGAAGGAGAAGGTGAACCACGGTGATTAGGAAGAGGGAAGGAGGAGGTGACCTTTGTATCTTCTGGTAATAGTCACTTGGTCGACAGTATCTATCCTGGTAGGTGGTAACATTATGAGCAGAAAAGGTTCCAGGGCCGACCCTTGCATGACTCCAATTGCAACATTTGCCCAATATTTCTCATCATGGTTCACTAACTTCTATCACTGAGATACAGCGTTAATCACTGTAGCTTCAATAGTATTACTAATGAAGCCCAGTAATCTGGGCTTCATAGCACTATTGCAGCCCATGAATCTGCACTCAAGACAGCCTTATTAGTAAAATATGAAGACCTCATGATAGAATCCGCGCTGAATGGACTGTGATAAGGTTCGTGTAGTTCAGGTGTTAACTGGGTGTCTTTCTTATCTAATCGATCATTTAGCATAGCATAAATGTGACAGATATCGAGCTGCAGCTTAGAGCTTCGTGTTTTGTTGCTCTAAATAAAAATTGTCGTAGTGTTTGTCTTCTAGATGACCTGTAACTCATCTGTGAGCTAGTGACGTTCTTCATGTATTTGCAAGTGTCTTCAGAACCAAAGACGTGGTTTTGTTTCTTGCTATTGTCTTTTATTTTCCAACTCTTTCATAACATACTTCTTCATTCTAGTTATTTAAATATTTGTTTACAATGAGAGTTTTGATCTTCATCTATTTTAGTACATTCCGTTGCTCAGCATGAAAAACGTATCCGAGTTTCTTGCTATGAGCCGGTCCTCTGAGTTAATATATCAAATTGTTAATGGATTCTACAAGTGAGTCAATCTTGGGAGGTTTTAGTGGAGATTTTAGTACATTAATATTGACGCTTCCGGAGCCTCGGCTTGATAGGTTCGATGTGTTGTTTGGGTTCAAATGTTTCAAATGGAGCACTGGATTTGCTTGCGCAACACTGTTATTCACAAAATGATATTCTGCTTCCATTCCCATTCCAAGGAACTCTATCCAGCTTTCTCAGTCTTTCCTATAAATAAATTATCTTAATTTTGAAATCAGTCTTCGAGGTATATCTCTGAATGTGCTCCAGTTTTTGTGTTTCTTTAGATTGGAGTGAACTGTTGGAGCTGCAGTTTCCATTACTGGCTTCACATAGGTATGTATTGCCCTGAATCTAGATTGTGTGTGTGTATGTACTCACCTATTTGTACTCACCTATTTGTGCTTGCGGGGGTTGAGCTTTGGCTCTTTGGTCCCGCCTCTCAACTGTCAATCAACTGGTGTACAGATTCCTGAGCCTACTGGGCTCTATCATATCTACATTTAAAACTGTGTATGGAGTCAGCCTCCACCACATCACTGCCTAATGCATTCCATCCGTTAACTACTCTGACACTGAAAAAGGTCCTTCTTACGTCCCTGTGGCTCATGTGGGTACTCAGTTTCCACATGTGTCCCCTTGTTCGCGTCCCGCCAGTGTTGAATAGTGTATCCTTGTTTACCCGGTCAATTCCCTTGAGGATTTTGTAGGTTGTGATCATGTCCCCCCTTACTTTTCTGTCTTCCAGTGTCGCAAGGTGCATTTCCCGCAGCCTTTTCTCATAATTCATGCCTCTTAGTTCTGGGACAAGTCTAGTAGCATACCTTTGGACTTTTTCCAGCTTCGTCTTGTGCTTGACAACGTACAGGCTCCATGCTGGGGCCGCATACTCCAGGATTGGTCTTACATATGTGGTGTACAAGATTCTGAATGATTCCTTACACAGGTTCCTGAACGCTGTTCTGATGTTAGCCAGCCTCGCATGTGCTGTATGTGTGTGTATTCACCTAGTTGTATTCATCAGGTTGAGCTTGCGGGGGTTGAGCTCTGCTCTTTCGGCCCGCCTCTCAACTGTCAAATCAATCAACTGTTACTAACTACTAATTAACTTCGTTTTTCACACACACCTACGCACACCCAGGAAGCAGCCCGTAACAGTTGGCTAACTCCCAGGTACCTATTTACTGCTAGGTAACAGATGCATCATAGTGTAAGAAACTCTGCCCAATTGTTTCCGCCGGCGCCGGGAATCGAACCCCGGACCACAGAATTACGAGTTTCGCGCGCGGTCCACTCATCTACCAGACCACACTGTGTGTGTGTGAGTGTGTGTGAGTGTGTGTGTGCGACCAGGTGCGTGCGTGTGGTGAGCTAATACGAGTGTATAGTTCCTTAATATCCATTAAACACATTGTGAACTAGATCACCAAGCCTCCCCTCTAAGCCTCCCCCGCTCCCACCCTCAAACCATCCCCACAACAACAGCATCCCTTCCCATCATCTGCCATCAGCCAATCACCGGTGGTTGTCACGGATGAGATACGGGTCACCCATCGTCCACCACCAGGCATGAACCCGACCCTCCTATATTTGTGCTCATAATAATGCATCAATATATTATATTTGCCGAAGTTTCCATGTAATACAAAAACTCTCTATTTCTAACATGAAAACTATTTCCTACTTATGTTGGAAAGACAAATTAAACTAACTTAGCGTAACCTTCCTATGCCTAATACACACTACATGAGGCCTAATATATTACATATTTATTTATTTATTTATTTATTTATTTATTTATTTATTTATTTATTTATTTATTTATGTGTATTTATTTTTCTTGTGTATATATATACACAAGAAGGTACATTGGGTTTGTGAGAATACATTGTATATGTGTGCTATACTAGGCCTAGGAATATTTAAGTTTGTTTTTAGCTTCATTTTCCCCGACTCTATGGAGTAAATAGTATAAAGTTCTACAATCTAATTGCTTAGAACGTCAATCTTTGTACAATGGTGCACATAGTTACAAAAACTACTATCTAAATAGGAGAATGGGTTGATGTGTGTGAGTGTATGTATTCACCTAATTGTGCCTGCGGGGGGGGGGTTGAGCTCTGCTCTTTCGGCCCGCCTCTGAACTGTCAATCAATTGTTACTACTAACATTTTTCACACACACACACACACACACACACACACACACACACACACACACATAGCCTGGTTGGGGGCCAGGATAGCCTGGTGGATAGCGCGCAGGACTTGTAATTCTGTGGC
>WNGS01165523.1:32460671-32487107 GCA_020271785.1 Procambarus virginalis | reverse complement strand
TTGTGCTTGCAGGAGTTGAGCTCTGCTCTTTCGGCCCGCCTCTCAACTGTCAATCAATCAACTGAAACTAACTACTAACTAATTTTGTTTTCCACACACACAGAGACACCCAGGAAGCAGCCCGTAACAGCTGTCTAATTCGTAGATGCCTATTTACTCCTAAGTAACAGGGGGGCATCAGGGTAAAAGAAACTCTACCCATTTCGTTTCTGCCATCACCGGGGATCGAACCCGGACCCTAGGATTACGAGTCCAGAGCGCTGTCCACTCAGCTATCAGGCCCCTTCCACTTAGCTATCAGGCACTCAGCTATGTGTGTGTGTACTCACCTATTCACCTATTTGTACTCACCTATTTGTGCTTGCAGGATCGAGCATTGACTCTTGGATCCCACCTTTCCAGCCATCGGTTGTTTACAGCAATGACTCTTGTCCCATTTCCCAATCATACCTAATTTTAAAATTATGAATAGAGTTTGCTTCCACGACCTGTTCCCCAAGTGAATTCCATTTTCCACTACTCTCACGCTAAAAGAAAACTTCCTAACATCTCTGTGACTCATCTGAGTTTCCAGTTTCCACCCATATCCCCTCGTTCTGTTATTATTACGTGTGAACATTTCATCTATTTCCACTTTGTCAATTCCCCTGAGTATTTTATATGTCCCTATCATATCTCCTCTTTCCCTTCTTTTCTCTAGTGTCGTAAGGTTCAGTTCCTTCAGACGCTCTTTATATCCCATCCCTCGTAGCTCTGGGACAAGCCTCGTCGCAAACCTCTGAACCTTCTCCAGTTTCCTTATGTGTTTCTTCAGGTGGGGACTCCATGATGACCCAGCATACTCTTACGACTGGTCTCACGTAGGCAGTGTAAAGCGCCCTAAAGCCTCCTTACTTAGGTTTCTGAATGAAGTTCAAATTTTCGCCAGTGTAGAGTACGCCGCTGTCGTTATCCTATTTATATATGTGTGTGTGTGTGTGTGTGTGTGTGTACTCACCTAGTTGTACTCACCTAGTAGTTGTGCTTGCGGGGGTTGAGCTCTGGCTCTTTGATCCCGCCTCTCAACCGTCAATCAACAGTGTACAGTTTCCTGAGCCTAATGGGCTCTATCATATCTACACTTGAAACTGTGTATGGAGTCAGCCTCCACCACATCGCTTCCTAATGCATTCCATTTGTCAACCACTCTGACACTAAAAAAGTTCTTTCTAATATCTCTGTGGCTCATTTGGTACTCAGTTTCCACCTGTGTCCCCTAGTGCGTGTGTCCCTTGTGTTAAACAGCCTGTCTCTATCAACCATGTCGATTCCCCTGAGAATCTTGAATGTGGTGATCATGTCCCCCTAACTCTTCTGTCTTCCAACGAAGTGAGGTTTAATTCCTGCAGTCGCTCCTCGTAGCTCGTGTGTGTGTGTGTGTGTGTGTGTGTGGTGTGTGTGTGTGTGTGTGTGTGTGTGTGTGTGTGTGGTGTGTTGTGTGTGTGTGTGTTCATGTGGGTTTTGGGGATTATATTTACTGTTCGTGCCCTGCAGGACGTAGCTGTTAGCTCTTGGACCCGCCTTTCTAACCGTTGGTTAATTAATATACTGACTCCCCCATCTATTTTTCTTCTATCATATCTACTACATATACACACAGAAATCACAATTGCGTGATGCATCAAATGAACAAATCCACAAGGGCCGTGACGAGGATTCGAACCTGCGTCCGAGAGCATCCCAGACGCTGCCTTATCGTCATCCCAGGTTCGAATCCTCGTCACGGCCCTTGTGGATTTGTTCTACTACATATATTTATCTCGAACACGCACGCACAAAATTATAACAAAAACGAACATATCATCAAGCCATATAACCGTCTCAGACCTTCTTATGTTACACAATACATTTTAATTTTTATAATATAGTGACTTCCATTAAAACCTGCAACACGACACCTTTTCGTAATATTGCAGCATGAAACCAGACACGCGTGCGTGCGTGCGTGAGTGCGTGCGAGTGCGACATATAGCAAAGCACGACGATATCCTGTTACGTAGAGGGCAGCCAGGGGTCTGCCTGCTCAGTGCATACAATTTTGTACAATATTGGCCCCTAATTGCAAGATATCTGACCTCACCCCTACCCCACCCCCCACCCCGCCACCCCACCCCCCCCCCCACCCCCGCCATCTCCACCTTTTTCTTTCCCAAGTACTTGTAAAATACCTTGCCCTCCCCCCCCACCACCCTTCCCTTTGTGTGTATTTTACCCCAATAAACTTATTTCAATTTCAATTCCCCCCCCCTTCCCCCGCCAGTACATACACAGGACCTGACACTCAAAAACTATAAACAAACACATCCACGAGTGCTTGAGCGGTCGCCAAGTCGTCAATCAGATAATTTAACAATTTAAACAATTAAGGATAGTTTCATATTCTAATGACCCTATTTAAATAATTTACTTTTTTATGAATTCTCTGGCGTTAATAATCGCAAGAGTTTAGAAAATTAATAAATTTAAGAACGGTCCAAGTCTAAGGATAGTCTCAGTTTGAAAATAGACTCCATATTATAATAGGTTCCACTTAAAAGTTAGTTTAGTTCATAAATGAGTTCAATGTTTGTATTTGTTTTCAAGCTTCATGATGAATCGATATTTGTTGGAAAATTTTATTAAAATTAGTAGTGACTTCAAATAAAAATGGGTTAAAAAAATAGGCTAAACAGAAGAATGGGCTTAATTTAAGCATCTGGAATCTTTATAATTTGTCAAGTATTTCTTCTTGAAAAGCTACAACATGAGATGCACGTGTTAAAACTGTTGATACTCAGATAAGCAAAGATAGGTTTCGGTCCGTCCTGGACCATTCTCAATCGACTTGAGAATGGTCCAGGACGGACCGAAACGTCGTCGTCTCTTCACCTTCTAGTGTGTGGTCTGGACCATACTTTAGCCACGTTATTGTGACTCATCGCCTGCACAAAGATGGGCAATCATTCCCGTCTGTGTCTGGCAATCATTCCCGTCTGTGTCTGGCAATCATTCCCGTCTGTGTCTGGCAATCATTCCCGTCTGTGTCTGGCAGTCATTCCCGTCTGTGACTGGCAATCATTCCCGTCTGTGTCTGGCAATCATTCCCGTCTGTGTCTGGCAATCATTCCCGTCTGTGTCTGGCAATCATTCCCTTCTGTGACTAGCAATCATTCCCGTCTGTGTCTGGCAATCATTCCCGTCTGTGTCTGGCAGTCATTCCCGTCTGTGACTGGCAATCATTCCCGTCTGTGTCTGGCAATCATTCCCGTCTGTGTCTGGCAATCATTTCCGATTGTCAAAACGAGCTCCGAACTGCTCTCCATTAAGCTGACGGGCGTACAGTGCTGAACAGCGCTGATAGAGCACGTCAGATCACCTACATGAACTGCAGGTGACTCATACACTGGTGGCGATGTGTCCATAAGTGGGTCGAGCACGCTACCTGGGAAATATGAGGGGTGTGGTAGATGGGAGGGGAGGAAAGGTGAGGGAGAATGATGATGGGAGGTATACAAGCGGAGGAGATAGAGAAGAGAGGATCAAGAAGCTAGATCAGAGGTCAGAGAGGTGTGACGTCTGGATGTAGGTGGCCCCACCGACGTTTTTGAAAGCATTTTACTCTTTTATACAAGCACAGACACCTCAGTCAATTCTTCACACGTACTCTCCAAGGCTCTGTGAACGCTTTCCAAAACGTAAACAGTCGAAATTAGAAAATATATGTAATGTGCTCTACGTCATAATCCTGACACTAAATGAACGTGTTTCTGTTCAACATAAAAAAAATTACATGTACCCAAAAAATTACAACTGTGCCTGAGGAGTTCAGAAAAGCAAGTTTGATCCCATAATACTGCAGCAAAATTTGTTCATTTAACTGTTTTTCTTAGAGCATCTAAAAAGGTACACCTTCATTCAGACTCCGGTTGTGTGTAGATGGCGGAAGTGTTGATCCTCGTGTGTATATACACTTACTTTAGTCCTTGACTATGTCCAGGACTAAAGTATACTAAATATTAATTAGTAATTAATATTAGTAGTAATCATACTACTTAAAATTATCTGTACCTGTAAAGAAAAGCTGTAAAATACCTGCTAACATTTTTTATCAATTTTACTGTTAATTTATCAAAAAATTTTCTCTTAGTTTAAGGACTTGCCCGAAACGCTATGCGTGCTGCTAGGGCTTTACAAGAATGTTATTCAACTTATTTTCTATATGCTCTGTTAACCCCCAATGTAACTTCTTGTATATAAATAAATAATAAATAAATAATAAATAAATAAATAAATAAATACTTGCTGGTTGGTCAAGTACTTGTAGTTGCCTTAATAACTCTCCAGATGTTGTTGATAGAACTTAAGCCCAACACCAAACTCTCTCGACGAGTTCATTGCCGAACCAATAACATTAAAATCAATTTTAAATACCTTTAAATCTTACAAATTACCCATATATCAAGACTCCAACATCGGCAACATTTTGCAACTTATGTATGGTTGCTAGCAAGCAAAACTATCGTCCAAATGCTATTAAATGCAGCTGTTGGATAATATAATTTTCAACGACAACTGTCTTTGGTAATCTCTGGGGTTATAATAGCGAAAAGGATGCATGCCAAAGTGGACGAGCTTAGATTTATTAACAATGTGCTTCACAAAAACACATTCGAATGTTCGATGTACATCGTATGTGGAAATGAGGGAAGGAGGATGATAGCATAGAAAGTCCGATTAATGACTGATTATTCCAAAGGATTGAGCTTCAACTCTTTGGTCCGGCTTCTCAACTGTGAATTAACTGATGAACAGGTTCCTGAGCGAATTGGACTTGATCATATCTACATTTGAAACTGTGTGTGGAATCTGTCTCCACCACCTAGCTGCCAAGTGCATTCTATTTGTTAACACTCTGACATTGATACAATTTTTGTAATATCTCTCTGGCTCACCTAGATAGTTTCCACCTGTGTTCTCTTGTGCGAGTACCACATGTGTTAAATAATGTCTTTATCTACCCCTATCGATTTCCCGGAGTATTTTGTGTATGGTAATCATGTCTGTGTTGGTTATAAATAGGAGTTGTCTCGCATGGGTCAGCAGACCATCTGCCGTTTCCTTTAATCTTATGTTGTTATGTTTAAAATATATCATACTTTTGAAATTGCATTAAATTCTCGCCTCTTTTTCCCAATGTGCTTAGTGACAAAATCGAAGTTGATGTGTAAGAAAATTTAAAAAGAAATTACAAACTAAATAGAAATTGCAAGCTAAAAGAAATTTGAAAATAATATGGCCTTGGACACTTACCTTTCAATGTTGGATTCGAAACAGATGATGGAGATGGGATTTTAGGTAGTTTCCTTCCCTCATAGTCGATTTTGCCTTTCTTTTTCTCGCTGTTAGGTTTGGCATAGTCCAGGATCCCATTTGTCTTCCCATTCTCTCCGCCCCTGGTAGAATGACCGTTTTCTTTGGAAGATGTTATTACTTGCCCGTTTTCTATGTTCTCGTGGGAGACGTTCTTTTCTTTTGAGGATTTTCCTCTCTTGGATGAATGGCTCTTGCTCCCACTGCTCTTTACGCTGCTTCTGCCACTCTTGATACTAAAGAGCTCTTGGACTCTGTGATACGACACAGCTTCCGGCTTGTGAGATAGAAGGGCTCCTTTGAATTCCTTCCATCCTCACTGTCACTGGACTTTGCGGCTTCGCTTTTGTTTTATTGTGTTTCTCCGAGGCTTCTTTTAAATCATTCAGGGGGTTAAGGAAGAAGGAGGAGGAGTCCTTCGAGCTCTTTTGTGTACTCTCAGTTTCGACAGCACCGGGAGGATGCAAGTAGAAAGGTTCGTGGTGCACGCCAGAATCCGAACTGCTAACGGAGCTGTGACATTCACTCTCGCAGGAAGAAGTGCACGAATCGGACCAGTCAGGGAACATTCTGAACCCTGGGGAAAGAAAACGAGAGTGTAAGAATGCTCAAAAGAAAACGAAGAAGAAACAAGTATTAAAGAAAACGATTACACGCCTCTCTAAGAAATGGTAGACTGAGACAAAAAGGGCTTGTGACCTCTCATGAGATATTCTTGTATATAAATGCACCAATGAGGCTTAGAAAAAGGGCACATAATACGTAAATATTTAAGAGTGATTAAAGCCTCATTTTTTACGTTATATGAAATCAGGAAAGCTCTATTTACCTTCCTGACTGTCTCTTAGACTCTGGTGGCAGGTGCATTGGTGATGGTGGGACCCGGAATCGGTAGAGTCGGAGTCTGTGATGTAATCTGGGGCTGTGCCGTGCTGGACCAACAACTGCAGCACCTGCAACAAGAACGGGCAGAGGTGTTCACAGTTCCGGATTAGAGCTTTATCAAGCATCACTGTTCAGAGAGGTGTCTAATTATTTTGTTGTTTTACTCAAATCGAGTTGAATAGTGGCGTTCAAAAACAGTATAGTCGTATTCAGAAGGGTTTATTAGTGTTCCAAATAGTGTGGTCGTGCTCAGAATGGTTTATTAGTGTTCCAAATAGTGTGGTCGTGCTCAGAATGGTTTATTAGTGTTCCAAATAGTGTGGTCGTGCTCAGAATGGTTTATTAGTGTTTCAAATAGTGTGGTCGTGCTCAGAATGGTTTATTAGTGTTCCAAATAGTGTGGTCGTGCTCAGAATGGTTATTAGTGTTCCAAATAGTGTGGTCGTGCTCAGAATGGTTTATTAGTGTTCCAAATAGTGTGGTCGTGCTCAGAATGGTTTATTAGTGTTCCAAATAGTGTGGTCGTGCTCAGAATGGTTTATTAGTGTTCCAAATAGCGTTGGTCGTGCTCAGAATGGTTTATTAGTGTTACAAATAGTGTGGTCGTGCTCAAAAAGAGTTTAGTTATCCTAAACAGTCTGGTCGTATATAATAGGATTTAGTGATTCCCCAACGCGTCTGATCGTACCCGGCAGCCATTGGGGCTTGAAATAGTTTTGTATATTCAAAGGTCAGTGATTACTGTCATGATTAATACTAATTAATATAATCAAAAGCGATAGTTTCAGATAAAAATTGGCAATAATAGTTGCTCATCAGGAGCAAGAATGAGTAATCGTGATTAAAAAAAAATAACTAAGAGGGAGAAGAGTCAATATGAACTACATTGGTATTAACTATATGTGGTAATGAGAAGCAATAGTNTTCTCTTGTATGTTGTGATGATACTCATCATTCTCTTGTATGTTGTGATCATACTCATCATTCTCTTGTATGTTGTGATCATACTCATCATTCTCTTGTATGTTGTGATCATACTCATCATTCTCTTGTATGTTGTGATGATACTCATCATTCTCTTGTATGTTGTGATCATACTCATCATTCTCTTGTATGTTGTGATCATACTCATCATTCTCTTGTATGTTGTGATCATACTCATCATTCTCTTGTATGTTGTGATCATACTCATCATTCTCTTGTACGTTGTGATGATACTCATCATTCTCTTGTATGTTGTGATCATACTCATCATTCTCTTGTATGTTGAGATGATACTCATCATTCTCTTGTATGTTGTGATGATACTCATCATTCTCTTGTATGTTGTGATCATACTCATCATTCTCTTGTATGTTGTGATGATACTCATCATTCTCTTGTATGTTGTGATGATACTCATCATTCTCTTGTATGTTGTGATCATACTCATCATTCTCTTGAATGTTGTGATCATACTCATCATTCTCTTCTATGTTGTGATCATACTCATCATTCTCTTGTATGTTGTGATGATACTCGTCATTCTCTTGTATGTTGTGATCATACTCATCATTCTCTTGTACGTTGTTATCGTACTCATCATTCTCTTGTATGTTGTGATGATACTCATCATTCTCTTGTATGTTGTGATCATACTCATCATTCTCTTGTACGTTGTTATCATACTCATCATTCTCTTGTATGTTGTGATGATACTCATCATTCTCTTGTATGTTGTGATCATACTCATCATTCTCTTGTATGTTGTGATGATACTCATCATTCTCTTGTATGTTGTGATGATACTCATCATTCTCTTGTATGTTGTGATGATACTCATCATTCTCTTGTATGTTCTATTTCATTGTTCTATTTTACATAGCATGAATTCCCTAATCAAATTACTTTATGATCCGTTAAAATTGTACATAAATATGTATATATTAATAGCGATATTCAGACAAAATATATTTTGTTCCAGATCTGTAAGTCTTCCTCCCTTCGACTTATAGTTTCCTCAGTTCAGGAGCCAGTCTTGTGGCAAATATCTGAACATTCTTTTAGCTCCCGTCTGGTAGCCCCTTTGTCCGGATCTTTGAAACATTCATGGAAGTTTGCCACCTTGCATAGACCACTATGATTCAGTTTGTGTTTATATATATATATATATATATATATATATATATATATATATATATATATATATATATATATATATATATATATTTATATATTTATATATATATATATATATATATATATATATATATATATATATATATATATATATATATATATATATATGCAAACAAGCCTGAATGGTCCCCAGGACTAGATACAACTGAAAACTCACACCCCAGAAGTGACTCGAACCCATATTCCCAGGAGCAACGCAACTGGTATGTACAGGGACGCCTTAAACCACTTGACCATCACGACCGGACATAAGGAAGTGATAGCCGAGGCTATATGAACCACTTCCCCGCCGGCACTCGGATGGTAATCTTGGGCATAGCATTTTATCAAATCACCTCATTTTTTGGGGCAACGCGTGAGGAACACAAATGCAAACAAGCCTGAATGGTCCCCAGGACTAGATACAACTGAAAACTCACATCCCAGAAGTGACTCGAACCCATACTCCCAGGAGCAACGCAACTGGTATGTACAGGGACGCCTTAAACCACTTGACCATCACGACCGGACAAAAGGAAGTGATAGCCGAGGCTATATGAACCACTTCCCCGCCGGCACTCGGATGGTAATCTTGGGCATAGCATTTTATCAAATCACCTCATTTTTTGAGGCAACACGTGAGGAACACAAATGCAAACAAGCCTGAATGGTCCCCAGGACTAGATACAACTGAAAACTCACACCTCAGAAGTGACTCGAACCCATACTGCCAGGAGCAACGCAACAGGTATGTACAGGGATGCCTGTACATACCGAGTGCCAGCGGGGAAGTGGTTCATATAGCTTCGGCTATCACTTCCTGATGTCCGGTCGTGATGGTCAAGCGGTTTAAGGCGTCCCTGTACATACCAGTTTCGTTGCTCCTGGCAGTATGGGTTCGAGTCACTTCTGGGGTGTGAGTTTTCAGTTGTATCTAGTCCTGGGGACCATTCAGGCTTGTTTGCATTTGTGTTCCTCAAGTGATGCCCCAAAAAATGAGGTGATTTGATAAAATGCTATGCCCAAGATTACCATCCAAGTGCCGGCGGGGAAATGGTTCAAATAGCTTTGGCTATCACTTCCTTATGTCCGGTCATGATGATCAAGCGAATTAAGGCGTCCCTATACATACCAGTTGCGTTGCTCCTGGCAGTATGGGTTCAAGTCACTTCTGGGGTGTGAGTTTTCAGTTGCATATAGTCCTGGGGACCATTCAGGCTTGTTTGCATATATATATATATATATATATATATATATATATATATATATATATATATATATATATATATATATATATATATATATATATATATATATATATAATATGACCGAAAAAGTAAGATTAATAAGTCTAACACAAATTTTCTCAATATTTCTTATGTTTCTTTTCACTGTCGATGGTAATTGAAAAATCAATTCTCCAAAATTCATTTTTATTTCTAGTCTGACGCGACACTTGAACGCGTTTCATAATAATTTATTTTATTTTCAAAGACTTTAGTTTACACATACACAACTATAACCTGCAAACACTAAACAGAGTTCTACTATGCTATGATTTAAACAGCTTTCGTCTTATATACCCGCATTTTGGGTGAGGTGATATGTTACAACAGTTTTGGATGAGGTGAACAAAACTTTCAACACAAGACAGAACACGAAACAATGGGTATAAATTGGGTAAATTAAAGGGAAGAATGGAAGTAACTGCAAAGGGCCGATTGACCCATATTTCTTGATGCTTCTATATTGGTGCGGAGTCTTGAAGTGGGTAGAATATAGTTGTGCATTAAGTGGCTGTTGATTGCTGGTGTTGACTTCTTGATGTGTAGTGCCTCGCAGATGTCAAGCCGCCTGCTATCACTGTATATATCGGTGATTTCTGTGTTGTTTGTTAAGATTTCTCTGGTGATGGTCTGGTTGTGGAAAGAGATTATATGTTCCTTAATGGAGCCCTGTTGCTTATGCATCGTTAATCGCCTGGAAAGAGATGTTGTTGTCTTGCCTATATACTGAGTTCTTTGAGGCTTACAGTCCCCAAGTGGGCATTTGAAGGTAAAGAGACGTTGGTCTCTTTAAATCCGTTCTACTTTGTGTCTGGAGAGTTTCTCATGAGTAGGTTAGCCATTTTTTTGGTTTTATAGTAAATCGTCAATTGTATCTTCTGATTTTTGTTTGTAGGGATAACGTTCATATCAACAATATCTTTCAGGACCCTTTCCTCCGTTTTATGAGCTGTGGAAAAGAAGTTCCTGGAAAATAGTCTAGTAGGAGGTAAAGGTGTTGTGTTAGTGGTCTCTTCAGAGGTTGTATGGCGTTTCATCTTCCTTCTTATGATGTCTTCAATGAAACCATTGGAAAAGCCGTTGTTGACTAGAACCTGTCTTACCCTACATAGTCTTCATCGACTTGCTTCCATCCTGAGCTGTGGCTGAGAGCACAGTCGACATAAACGTTAACAACACTCCTCTTGTACCTTTCTGGGCAGTCACTGTTGGCATTGAGGCACATTCCTATGTTTGTTTCCGTAGTGTAAACTGCATTGTGGAAACCTCCACTCCTTTCCATGACTGTGACATCTAGAAAGGGCAGCTTCCCATCCTTCTCCATCTCGTAAGTGAAACGTAATACAGAATTCCGCTCAAATGCCTCTTTCAGCTCCTGCAGATGTCTGACATCAGGTACCTGTGTAAAAATGTCGTCAACATACCTGCAGTATATGGCCGGTTTCAAGTTCATGTCGACTATGACCTTCTGTTCGATGGTACCCATGTAGAAGTTCGCAAACAGGACACCTAGGGGAGAATCCATAGCGACCCCATCTACTTGCTTATACATGTGCCCATCCGGGCTCAAGAAGAGTGCCTCTTTAGTACAAGCTTGGAGTAGTTTGCTCAGAATGTTTTCTGGTATGTCAAGAGGAGTACAGGCCGGATCACGATACACTCTGTCCACAATCATCCCGATTGTTTCTTCCACAGGTACGTTGGTAAATAGTGATTCTACGTCCAACGAGGTTCTTATCCCTGTGGCCTGTGTTCCCCGCAGTAAGTTAACAAATTCCTTTGGAGACTTCAGGCAGAAGGCGCAAGGGACATAAGGGGTCAGCGAGCCATTGAGTCGCTTTGCCAGTCAGTACGTGGGTGTGGGTATCTGGCTGATGATTGGCCGAAGTGGGTTTCCAGGCTTGTGTGTCTTGACATTTCCATACGCATACCCAGGTTTGTATTCCCCAATAATCTTTGGTAGGTGGAGTCCGGATTTCTTGGCGTTCACAGTTTCGATCAATCTGTTAACCTTTGCTTTCAATTCGGCTGTAGTGTCCTTCGGTACCGTTTGGAATTTAGTTTGGTCAGAGAGTATGAGGTCCCTTTCGCCAGATATTCGTCT
The DNA here is from genome assembly GCA_020271785.1 of Procambarus virginalis. Lineage (NCBI taxonomy): Eukaryota > Metazoa > Arthropoda > Malacostraca > Decapoda > Cambaridae > Procambarus > Procambarus virginalis. The sequence goes on along the minus strand of WNGS01165523.1, from coordinate 32,475,287 downwards.
TTTTTAAGAATGACGAATATTGGCGACTTGTCACCTCTCCTGACGACTATCTCCTTGTTCTCACGAAGACTCTTAGCTGCCGCTTTGAGCTCGGGGGACAGTATGGTGCTTCTGTAGTTGCCTCGAATCTTTCCTCCTTCTGCAATAAGTTCTGCTTGTAAGGTGTCTTTGGTGGTGACCTGTGTTTGTTCAAAATCGCTAATCTCTGAAAGTTCTTCACCGATTGCTTTGAAATTTTTACACAATGTTCCATTCGCATCAGAGCGGGTTTTTATATACATATTATATTGATGTCACGTCTGTGACGGAAAAAAACATGCTTTTTTTGAAAACCTGTGTTTTTCTTGTGAAAGAAATCTTTGAAACCTCTTTACCGATTGCTTTGAAATGTTGACACAACTTTGCGTTTGAATAGGCGCATGTTTTTATATTATTACTATATACATGCCTCACCTGTGACGGGAAAACACATGCTTTTTTGATAAACAGCACCATCTGTTGGACGTAGGAGCAACACACACACTGTTAAGTTCTTCACTGATTGCTTTGAAATTCTGATACATCATTCCATTCGAATATGCACGTGTTTTTATATGCCTTCTGTATTGATGCCACACCTGTGACAGGTAAAAACATAATTTAAAGAAAAACAGGGTCATCTGTTGAACGTAATAATAATACATACACGCTATAATAAATATGTTATGATTTCCACTTCAATGTGTCCGATTGCATCAATAAACTGAATTTTCATAGTTTTCGATTTATTTTAATTTCATTTAATTATTTTGTGTGACACTGTGTTGGAATTGAGCTGTGTTGTTTACCACACCGTTCATTTCATAAGTATAAGTATAGATGCCACACTTGTAAAAGGTATAAACATTCACGTATTTGATCGTACTATTAGTGAACACCAAATTTATATTAAGTTTCTTAAAAATCAAAGACAATTTTTCAAGTCCACTCGCATAAGGTACAACCAATGAGTTAATAATTTCTGGTTTCGCCTTAGGGATGTGATTATAAAACGTACGCTTGGCTTGTTCAAACGAGAAATCCAAAAACCTCTTAGGATATTGTAAACTCTTCCCGATTTCATATATTATAGCAATCTCTTCATCAAAAAACTTTAAGAAACTTAATATAAATTTGGTGTTCACTAATAGTACGATCAAATCCAATTTAATAAAAAACTCCCCTGATACAGCAGGTCGCGTGTATTCAATTCCCTGCAATGATTGTGATTCTGTGTACCTTGGACAAACAGGAAAGTCCTTATAATTGCGGTTGTCACAACATGCTTATAGTATTAGAACTGCCCAAACGTCTAATGCATTGTATCTACATACGAATTTATGCGATCACAATATTAACTGGAATGGTGCAAAAAGCATTACCAATTGTGGGATTTCGTGGAACGGAATTTGATTGAGTCTGCTCTAATCAGTCAGTGTCCAAATCTTCTTAATGTTAGTACTGGAATGTACAAACTTGATCCATTTTTAAGTTATAATATTGCACAACAGTTTAAGAAAAAACTGTAATTGTTAAAGAGGCTTACAATGTCTCATTATAATTTTATATTTATATATTCATTTATTGCATGTTCATGAGGCTTTTCTTTAATCTTTCATCCTTTTTCTCTGACCGCTTAATCCTCTTTGACCATTCTAAGCTAAGCTTTACCTGTCTCTGGTTAATTCTTTCCCTAGGGTTGGGTTGGTCAGGTGTCGGCCTATATATCCTCCCAATTCCCTTCTCCTCTTGTCAGTCTGGTTTGACAAAGGCTTTAACAAAGTCGAAACGTTACCTCCTTTCATTTTTCTCTGTGGATTTTCCGCATAAAATGATCAGTGTTTTGTGATCGTCAATTGCATATATATATATATATATATATATATATATATATATATATATATATATATATATATATATATATATATATATATATATATATATATATATATATATATATTATATATATATATATATATATATTATATATATATATATATATATATATATATATACCTACCTCTGGTGCAATTATAGGAACCCACAGCCTCATACAAGGGAAAACTTGGGAAAATATTCAGAGAAAAACTTGCCATATATATATATATATATATATATATATATATATATATATATATATATATATATATATATATATATATATATATATTTGTTTATTTATTTCGTACCTAGTAGCCAAAGGCACTTCTCGGCCTAGTATGCATGGCCGGATTTGCCTAATAGGCCGAGTGAATTTCCATTTTTTAAATAAATTGTTTCCAATTGGTTTATTTTAAATATTATTATTATATTATGACAGTGTCAGACCACGGAGGAAGAATTGGAACAGGAATTTCTTTAAGTACTTTCGTATTTAATAATACATCTTCAGAAAGGTGAGGGATCTCTGGGTGAGAATCCTCACCCTTCTGAAGATGTATTATTAAATACGAAAGTACTTAATGAAATTCATGTTCCAATTCTTCCTCCGTGGTCTGACACAGTCACATTTTCATCACTTTCTTTTTTCATCCACTTCCTCGGATGCATTTCCGATGGTTCATTTCATATAAAAGGGGTGACCCCGAGGAAAATAAGACTCGCGTCCCTACCAAAACCAATAGTTTTGGTAGGGACGCGAGTCTTATTTTCCTCGGCGTCACCCCTCTTATATGAAAGTGGCGGGGAAGTGGTTCAAATAGCTTCGGCTATCACTTCCTTTTGTCAGGTCGTGATGGTCAAGCGGATTAAGGCGTCCATGTACATACCAGTTGCATTGCTCCTGGCAGTATGGGTTCGAGTCACTTCTGGGGTGTGAGTTTTCAGTTATATATATGAATATATTGGTGTATATTGGCAGCATGTTTTCTTTTATACATGTCTCATTGAATATGACAGCATATTCTGTATTAACTATTTTCTGGTTAAGGGCTTCTATCCCTCTAGCTAGTTCTCTTGCAGTAGGGTTTAGTTGGAAGAGGAGTTCTCCAAAAGTCATGCTCGTTTTCAAGGTGAAGAAAAAGTAAATAATTATAGAATGTATTACACGTACTATATAACTGCACAACGTTTCGAACCTACATGGTTCATTCCCAAGTGATAAAAAAGTACAAGTCGCATTAGATTTATACCAGTACGCGGTCAGGTGAAAAAACAAGTAGAATAAAGGAAAAAGCAAGGGGGACGAAGTGGTATTAGGGGACGAAGTGGTATTAGGGGACGAAGCACATACAAAGATTAATCAGGCGTAATAGGCCTATTATGTTGAGCAGTGTCTTCTGTGTTAGCATCGTTATGTTCTGGTCTTGTCCTTACTCTCATGGTGGGTAGAGAAAATAGTTCCGTGATTTGGGTATTTATGGTGGGTTGTTAAATTTTAATGTGGATTGCTTCAAGAATTTGTAATCTTCTTCCATCTTTGGTTTTGTCTATTATATAAGTGTTTTTATTCAGCATTTTATTTTTTTATTTTATTCCCGAACTAGAGAAATGCCGAATAAAAACACTTGTATAATTGACAAAACCAAGATGTAAGAAGATTACAAATTCTTGAAGCAATCCACATAAAAATTTAATAACCAACCATGAATACCCAAATTACTGAACTATTCACTCTACCCACCATGAGAGTAAGAACATGACCAGAACATAACGATACCTTGGATACCTTGTTACCTTGTGGTTAATTTGTGTTCCTTTCGGGGCCTTGCGTCCCCGCGGCCCGGTCATCGCCCAGGCCTCCGGTTGCTCGACCGGTCAACCAGGTTGTTGGACTCGGCTGCTCGCAGCCTGACGTATGAGTCACAGCCTTGTTAATCTAGTATCCTCTGGAGATGTTTATCGAGTTCTCTCTTGAACACTGTGAGGGGTCGGCCAGTTATGCCCCTTACGTGGAGTGGAAGCGTGTTGAACAGTCTCGGACCTCTCATGTTGATAGAGTTTAGTCCCCTAAATTAATTCTTACCACTTTCGTTGAGTCTTGTCCTGGCTTTCGTCACCAGCGTCGCTGTGGCTTTACCATCTGTTCAGGTCACTCTCGGCCTCGTTGTCAGGAACTTGACCCGTGAACCAGAGTTCCTGCAGCCTCACCACGTTGTCTCGTAATTGTTACCTGAAAACTCACCATCACACAGTTTGGTTTTTCCATCACACAGTATGTTTAAGTGATTTGTATATAATCATTCACCTCGTGTCTATCAGGCAAGTCGCCACACATGTAAATGTAAAACACAAGCACAGGTCTTATAAAAGAGAAGAAATATTGGACAAATTAAGTATTCGTGAAAGGGTTTAAATGTCTTCAGCACCGCAGCAAAAAGTTTTAAATCCCTCTCTGGGCGATTGGCTGGCGGAGGGAGGGGGGGGGGGGAGGACTGGAAGTGATTCTCGCTGGTTCTTAAGCAACCTGTCCTTATGGAGAAGGTACCATGCAGGTTATCACTTCAAAACAACTAAGTAGTGTTACTAGCTACTTCCTATCCATGGATAGGTTAGGTTTAGGTTACGCTGGGTTAAGGTTATATTACGTTAGGTTATGTTAGGTTTGGAAATGTTAATATGTTGTATTTAGTCTCAAACATGTGAAATAATAAATTAAAAAACTGTATGAGTATCCCCTAGAATTTAATTTATATTAAACCAAATTCTTCAGACCATTTACAGAACTACGAGTTAAGTAAATACATGTTATTTTTAAACCAATAACTTATAATGAATAAAGTAGTAACTTGAGAATTCTCTCTGATTAAGACGAAGGTTCACATGACAGGTAATAAGCAGACAATTATTGGAACTGTAATATGCTTTTCACGCCATCTTTTTAAGCAAACTGATAAGCAAATTTGTTGATAAAATAGCTCTAAAGTTAATAGTAATAACAGAAATAAAAAATAGGAAATGAAGCAAAATTAAATTTAACAATAAAAACTGTAATATAAAGAGAAACCAATGAAAAAACATTAGGATTTGAAGTTGCAAGAAAATATAAGATATTAAAGACATCCAGCAAGGTAGCAGGAATATTAGGAAACGTAATAGAAAGATGTGCTAGTTTAAGACATGCAGAAGGAAGGAGACATCAGTAGAAGGAGAGGAAGCAGAGAGAGCTTCGATGCTGTATAAAAATAGATATTTAAAAAAAAAACAGAAATAAAGAGATAAGTCGTTTGAAAGTATTAGGAGTTCGCCGTATATCATATGAACAGTAGTCTATGATTATTACGTAGAAAACGGTTCTAAAACTTAATTCCTCGCCCTTCCTTCCCTGGATTGTTTCGCTTTAATCTTACGTATTATAAATTCATAGCTGATTTTCTCACAGAGAGCGGGTGCACGGTTACATCACACACACACACACACACACACACACACACACACACACACACACACACACACACACACACACACAGGAGGCATTTAGGGCGCTTTACACTGCCTACGTGAGGCCAGTCTTAGAGTATGCCGCCTCATCATGGAGTCCCCATCTGAAGAAGCATATAATGAAACTGGAAAAGGTTCAGAGGTTTGCAACGAGACTCGTCCCTGAGCTACGAGGGATGGGGTATGAGGAGCGCCTGAGGGAACTGTGCCTTACGACACTAGAAAGAAGAAGGGAGAGAGGGGACATGATAGGAACGTATAAAATACTCAGAGGGATTGACAGAGTGGACATAGACGAAATGTTCACACGGAATAGTAACAGAACGAGGGGACATGGATGGAAGTTGGAAACTCAGATGAGTCACAGAGATGTTAGGAAGTTTTCTTTTAGCGTGAGAGTAGTGGGAAAATGGAATGCACTCAAGGAACAGGTTGTGGAAGCAAATACTATTCATAATTTTAAAACCAGGTATGATAGGGAAATGGGACAGGAGTCATTGCTGTAAACAACTGATGCTCGAAAGGCGGGATCCAAGAGTCAATGCTCGATCCTGCAGACACATATAGGTGAGTACATATAGGTGAGTACACACACACACACACACACACACACACACACACACACACACACACACACACACACACACACACACACACACACACACACACACCAGTTATGCTCTATCTGATCTTTCCTCTCAGTGAGGGGAAATATAAGGGATGTTAAGATGGAGGCCCCTTAGGCATGAGTGATCAGTGTATCGATCTTTGAGTACCTGGTAGGGCTAGGAATGATCTCCCCCCTAAATGAACTACGAAACAAAAGGCTGGCATACCGAAAGGGGAATTATGAGGGGATGAGAAGTTATCTAAGGGATATACCATGGGGACACGGACCTCAGAGACAAGTCAGTACAAGATATGATGGACTATGTCACCCAAAAGTGTCAGAAGGCAGTATACAGGTTTATCCCGGCCCAAAAGGAAAAATCCGAGAATCAAAAGAAGAATCCATGGTTTAATAGAGCATGTATGGAAGCAAAGGAACTGACTAAAAGGGCGTGTTATTCCGGAATAACAAAACACCAGAAAGCAGAGAGATACCAGAAAACCAGGAATGAGTATGTTAGTATGAGAATGGAAGCAGAGAAAAACAATGAAATTATATAGAAAGCGAAGCCAAGACCGAACAAAGCTACTCCACAGTCACATCAGGAGGAAAACAACATTGAAAGAACATGTAATGAAACTTAGAACAGGCGAGGACAGGTATACAGAGAATGACAAGGTGTGTGAAGAACTCAACAAGAGGTTACAGAAGGTCTTCAAAATAGAACAATGTGAGGTCACTGTGCTAGGAGAGGGGGCAGTAAACCTGGCGGCCTTGGAAGAGTTCGAAATTACGAGAGATGAGAACGAAAGACACCCTGTTGGGTCTGGATGTGAGAAAGGCTGTTGGTTCAGACGGGATCTCACCATAGTTCTTGAAAGAGTGTGCGGAGTCAATCTGCTTGCCACTCTCCATAGTGTATAGTAGGTCACTGGTGACGGGAGACCTACCAGAAATATGGAAGACGACTAATGTGGTTCCAATATACAAAAAGGGTGACAGACAAGAGGCACTGAACTACAGGCCAGTGTCCTTAACTTGTATACCATGCAAGGTGATGGAGAAGAACGTGAGAAAAATCTAGTAACACATCTGGAGAGAAGGGACTTCGAGACAAATCGCCGACATGGGCTCAGGGGGTTTAAATCTTGCCTTACTGGTTTAATAGAATTCTACGATCAGGTGACAAAGATTAAGCAAGAAAGAGAAGGAGGGGCGGACTGCATTTTTTTGGATTGTCGGAAACCTTTGATGCAGACCCCATAAGAGGCTGGTACATAAGCTGGAGAGACAGGCAGGTGTAGCTGGTAAAGTGCACCAGTGGATAAGGGAATACCTAAGTAATAAGAAGCAAAGAGCAACAGTGAGGGGTGAGATCTCAGATTAACGTATAACGGGTATAGACTCATTTCTCTTAATGTTTGCTGACAATGGCAAAATTATGAGAAGGATTAAGACAGAGGGCGACTGCTTGAGGCTTCAAGAAGACCTAGACAAACTAAAGGAATGGTTGAACAAATGGTTGAAAGAGTTTAACCCAAGCAAATGTAATGTAATGAAGATAGGTGTAGGGAGCAGGAGGCCAGTTACAAGGTATCATTTGGGAGAAGAAATTCTACACAAGTCAGAGAGAGAGAAAGACCTGGGGGGGTTGATATCCCGCCAGACTGGTCCCCTGAAGCCCATATCAAGAGGATAACATCAGCATATGCCAGGTTGGCTAACATTAGAATGGCATTTAGACACTTGTGCAAGGATTCATTCAGAACTTTGTATATCACCTATGTCAGACCAATCCTGGAGTATGCAGCTCCAGCATGGAGTCCATATCTAGTCAAGCATAAGACCAAACTGGAAAAAGTTCAAAGGTCTGCCACCAGACTAGTAACCGGGCTGAGAGGTATTAGCTACGAGGAGAGACTACGGGAATTAAACCTCACGTCACTACGGGAACCTCACGTCGCTAGAAGACAGAAGAGTTAGGGGGGTCATGATCGCCACGTTCAAGATTCTCAGAGGAATTGACAGGGTAGATAAAGACGGCCTATTTAACACAAGGGGCACAGGCACTAGGGGACACAGGTGGAAACTGAGTGCCCAAATGAGCCACAGAGATATTAGAAAGAAATTTTATAGTGTCTGAGTAGTTGACAAATGGAATGCATTAGGCAGTGATGTGGTGGAGGCTGACTCCATACACAGTTTCAAGTGTAGATCTGATAGAGCCCAATAGGCTCAGGAACCTGTACACCAGTTTATGGACAGTTGAGAAGCGGGACCAAAGAGCCAAAGCTCAAATCCCCGCAAGCACAAATTGGTCAGTACCCTCACACACACACACATGCAAAACACACACACACACACACACACACACACACACACACACACACACACACCACACACACACACACACACACACACGCACACACACACACACACACATACACAGACCAAAGGGACAGTACACAATGAAGGGAACAGCCTACCTGTAACGATTCGAGAAAGAGATCTGGGAGTGGATGTGACACCTAATCTAACTCCTGAGGCACATATAAATAGGATAACGACAGCAGCGTACTCTACACTGGCGAAAATTAGAACTTCATTCAGAAAACCTAAATGAGGAGGCTTTCAGGGCGCTTTACACTGCTATGTGAGAACCGTCTTAGAGTATGCCGCGCCATCATGGAGCCCCCACCTGAAGAAACACATAAGGAAACTGGAGAAGGTTCAGAGGTTTGCGACGAGGCTTGTCTCCCAGATACGAGGGATGGGATATGAAGAGCGTCTGAAGGAACTGAAACCTACGACCTAGAGAAAAGGAGGGAGAGAGGAGATATGATAGGGACATATAAAATACTCAGGGAAATTGACAAAGTGAAAATAGATGAAATGTTCACACGTAATAATAACAGAACGAGGGGACATGGGTGGAAACTGGAAACTCAGATGAGTCACAGAGATGTTAGGAAGTTTTCTTTTAGCGTGAGAGTAGTGGAAAAAATGGAATGCACTTGGGAACAGGTTGTGAAAGCAAATACTATTCATACTTTAAGACTCGGTACCTGATCAACCAGGCTGTGACTCATACGTCAGGCTGCGAGCAGCCGCGTCCAACAGCCTGGTTGATCAGTCCAGCAACAGGAGGCCTGGTCGATGACCGGGCCGCGGGGGACGATAAGCCCGGAAGCACCTCAAGGTATCCTCAAGGTAGGTATGATAGGGAAATGGGACAGGAGTCATTGCTGTAAACACCGATGGCTGGAAAGGCGGGATCCAAGAGTCAATGCTCGATCCTGCAAGCACAAATAGGTGAGTACAAATAGGTGAGTACACACACACACAACACACATGATAGGACTTCATCACGCAGAAATGCAAGGAGGCAACAAACAAGTTGACCCAGTCCAAAAGGAAGAAAACGAAATGAAGATGAGAAACCCATTGTTTAATCAGAAGTGTAGGTTAGCTAAGCTGCCAAAGTAAAAGGGCATGGAGAAACTATAGGAATATCAGGACACTTGAGACCAGAGAAAGATACCAGAATGCCAGGAATGAATATGTCAGGATGAGAAGAGAGGCAGAAAGATAATACGAAAATGACATCGCAAGCAAGGCAAAGACTCAACCTAAATTGCTGCACAGCCACATAAGGAGAAAAAGACTCGTATAGACTCGTTTCTCTCAATGTTTGCCGACGATGCAAAAATTATGAGGAGGATTGAAGCAGAGAATGATAGTAGGAGGCTACAAGATGACCTGGACAGATTGATTGAATGGTCAAACAAATTGCAGCTAAAGTTCAACCCGAGTAAATGCAAAGTAATAAAACTAGGCAGTGGAAACAGAAGGCCAGCCACAGGATACAGAATAGGAGAGCAAGAACTTCATGAAACGGACAGAGAGAAAGATCTAGAAGTTGATATCACACCAAACCTGTCTCCTAAAGCCCACATAAAAAGAATTCCGTCTGTGGCATATGCGAGGCTGGCTAAGATCAGAACAGCATTCAGGAACCTGTGTAAGGAATCATTTAGAATCTTGTATACCACATATGTTAGACCAATCCTGGAGTATGCAGTCCCAGCATGGCGCCCGTACCTTGCCAAGCATAAGACGAAGTTGAAAAAGGTTCAGAGGTTCCCCACTAGACTAGTCCCGGAACTATGAGGCATGAGTTACGAGGAAAGGCTGCGAGGCATGCACCTTACAACACTGGAAGACAGAAGAGTAAGGGGAGACATGATCACTACCTACAAATCCACAGGGGTATTGACAGAGTAGACAAGGATAAAATATTCAACACTGGTGGTACGCGAACAAAGGGACACAGGTGGAAACTGTGAACCCAAATGAGTCACAGGGACGTGGAAAAGAACTCTTTCAGTGTCAGAGTTGTTAATAGATGAAATGCATTAAACAGTGATGTGGTGGAGGCTGACTCCATACACAGTTTTAAATGTAGATATGATAAAGCCCAGTAGGCTCAGGAATCTGACATCAGTTGATTAACGGTTGAGAGGTGTTACCAAAGAGCCAAAGCTCAACCCCAGCAAGCACAAATAGATGAGTACAAATAGGTGAGTACACATGCACAGACGTACACACCAACACACACACACACACACACACAACCACACACACACCACACCCACACACACACACACACACACACACACACACACACACAACACAGGCGGCTCCAGCATGGAGCCCGTACCTTGTCAAGCACAAGACGAAGCTGGAAAAAGTCCAAAGGTATGCCACTAGACTAGTCCCAGAACTAAGAGGCATGAGTTACGAGGAAAGGCTGCGGGAAATACACTTACGACACTGGAAGACAGAAGAGTAAGGGGAGACATGATCACAACCTACAAATCCTCAGAGGATCGACCGGGTAAAGAAGGATAATTGTTTTCAACACTGGTGGGACGCGAACAAGGGGACACAGGTGGAAACTGAGTACCCATGAGCAACAGAGACGTTAGAAGGAACCTTTTCAGTGTCGGGTAGTTAACGGATGGAATGCATTAGGCAGTGATGTGGTGGAGGCTGACTCCATACACATTTTTAAATGTAGATATGATAGAGCCCAGTAGGCTCAGGAATCTGTACACCAGTTGATTGACAGTTGAGAGGCGGGACCAAAGAGCCAAAGCTCAACCCCCGCAAGCACAAATAGGTGAGTACAAATAAGTGAGTACTGGAGGAAATTGAGCTCTCCAGTGGATGACCGGTGCAAAAGGAATCTGTTTGGTAGCCATGTAATGTGACAAAGGCTGTCTGTCCCAGGATAGAATCTCATCGGATGGATTCTAAATGACAATATGCTGACCAAAGGCACTAAATATGCCACTCTCAATGGTTCCCCCCAACTGGGGAAACAGGAGTACTTACAGGCAAAGCTGGACGACAGCTAATGTATTCATCCCAATATCAAAAAGGGTGACAGGCAAGGGGACACGCCAGTCTTCACTAACTTGTATACCATGCAAGGTGGTGGAGAAAAAGTGAGAAAAAAGCTACGTAGAGCATCTGGAGGGAAAAGCTTTGTAACACACCACCAGCATCGGTTCAATATAAATCGTGCCTCTACAGGCCTAATAAATTCTATACCAGCAACAAAAATTAGAAGGAAAGAGAAGGAAGGGCAGACTGTATTTTCTTGAATTGTCAGAAGCCTTTGACATCAGCAGGAGAACCAGGCAGGAGTAAAGGGCAGAAGGCCGCTCCAAGTGGATAAGGAGTATTAAGCAACAGGAACAGCGAGTAACTTGAGGAGGGGGAGACATAAGAGTGGCGAGATGTCACCAGCGGAGTCCCACAGGGACCATGTTCTTGGACCCATACCTGCTTTCTATATATATAAACGATCTTCCAGAGAAGAATCTCCAATTCTGGAGAATTGGTCTCCAGAAAAGTAAGTAGTAGAAACAGTTGATTGACAGCTGAGAGGTGGACCGAAAGAGCAGAGCTCAACCCCCGCAAGCACAACTAGATGAATACAACTAGGTGAATACACATACATCCCCAGGAAGGCCACCTCGTAGCTGCTGTCTAACTCCCAGGGTACCTATTTACTGCTATGATGAACAGGTGTATATGGGTGAAAGAAACACTATGCCCAGTTTGTTATCCCGCCACCGTTGGGGATCAAACTCGGGCCACTAGAACTACGACCCCCATTACGCTGTTCCACTACAGTCCGCTAGGGCCACCTAACAAGCCTGTGTGTGTGTAGTGTGTGTGCATACACATGATGTGTGTGCATATCATTTTGTGTGTGTGTGTGTGTGTGTGTGTGTGTGTGTGTGTGTGTGTGTGTGTGTGTGTGTGTGTGTGTGGTGTTGTGTGTGTGTGTGTGTATGTGTGTGTGTGTACTCACCTAATTTGTACTCACCTAATTGTGCTTGAAGGGGTAGTGAGCTACTGGCTCTTTGGTCCCGCCTCCCAAACTGTCAATCAACTCGTGTACATATTCCTGAGCTATTGGGCTCTATCATATCACACTTAAACTGGTATGGAGTCAGCCTCCACCCACATCCACTCCTAATGCATTCCAATTTGTCTACTCTTCTGAACCCACTGAAAAATTCTTTTTAACGTCTCTTTGGCTAATTTGGTCCTCAACTTATCACCTGTATCCCCTAGTGCGTGTGCCTCTTAGTGTCAAAAATAAACTCTGTCCTTATTACCCTATCAATTCCCCTGAGAATCTTGTATGTGGTGTTCATGTCCCCTATAACTTTTCTGTCTCCCAGTAACGTGAGGTTAAATTCCCATAGTACTCTCATCGTAGCTCATACCCCTAGTTCTAAACAAGATTTACCCTCCCTGAACCCATGTTGAAGGGTTGTCACGAAGTCCCTTCTCTCCATATGTGTTACTAGGTTTTTTCTCACAATCATCTCCATCACCTTGCATGGTATACAAATTAAGGACACTGGCCTGTAGTTCAGTGCCTCTTGTCTGTCACCCTTTTTGTATATTGGGACCACATTAGTCGTCTTCCATATTTCTGGTAGGTCTCCCGTGCCAGTGACCTAATACACTATGGAGAGTGGCAAACAAATGCTCCTGCACACTCTTCAATACACATGTGTGAGATTCCGTCACGGCCAACAGCCTTCTCACGTCCAGCTCCAATAGGTGCGTCTTGACCTCATCTCTTGTAATTTCGAAACCTTCCAAGGTCGCCTGGTTTTTGCCTCTCCTAGCGCCGTGACCTCTCTTGTTCTATTGTAAAGACCTTCTGGAACCTCTTGTTGAGTTTCCTCACACACCTCTTTGTCATTCTCTGTGTAGCTGTCCTCACCTGTTCTAAGTTTCATCACCTGTTCGTTCACTGCCGTTTTCCTCCTGATGTGACTGTGTAGTAGCTTTGGTTCAGTCTTGGCTTTTTAGCTATAATCATTTTCATACCTTTTCTCAGCTGCTCTTCTCACACTGACATACTCGTTCCTGGTTCTCTGGTATCTCTCTGTATTTGGTGTTTGTTATTACGGAAGTTCCTCCATGCCCTTTTGTTCAGCTCTTTTGCTTTCATACATTCCCTATTAAACCACGGATTTTTTGCTTCTTTTCTTCTTTTGTTCTCAGTTTTTTTTTCCTGTCGGGCCGGGAAAACCTGTTTACTGTCTCTGACTCTTTTGTACGATGTTGTTGTGAGTGTGTGTCGTGTGCTGTGTGTGTGTGTGTGTGTGTGTGTGTGTGTGTGTGTGTGGTGTGTGTGTGATGTGTGTGATGTTTGTGTGTGTGTGTGTGTGTGTGTGTGTAGTGTATGTGTGTGTGTGTCTGTGTGTGTGTGTGTGTGTGTGTTGTGTGGTGTGTGTGTGTGTGTGTGTGTTGTGTGTGTGTGTGGTGTGTGTGTGTGTGCGTGTGTGTGTGTTGTGTTTGTGGTGTGTGTGTGTGGTGTGTGCGTGTGTGTGTGCGTATTCTCACCTATTTGTGCTTGCAGATCGAGCAAGCATTGGCTCTTGGATCCCGATTTTCCAGCCATCGGTTGTTTACAGCAATGACTCCTGTCCCATTTCCCTATCATACCTAATTTTAAAAGTATAATAGGTTACTTCCACAACCTGTTCCCCAAGTGCATTCCTTTTTTCCACTACCCTCCCGCTAAAAGAAACTTTCCTAACATCTCTGTGACGTATCTGAGTTTCCAGTTTCCACACATGTCCCGTCATTCTGTTATTATTACGTGTGAACATTTCATCTATTTCCACTTTGTCAATTCCACTGAGTATTTTTCATGTTCCAATCAATCCGATCTCCTCTCTCCCTTCATTTCTCTAGTGTCGTAAGGTTCAGTTCCCACAGACGTTCTTCATATTGTACTTACCTATTTGTGCTTGCCGGGGTTGAGCTTTAGCTCTTCGGTCCCGCCACTCAAATGTTAATCAACTGATGTACAGATTCCTGAGCCTACTGGGCTTTATCATATCTACATTTAAACTGTTTATGGAGCCAGCCTCCACGACATCACTGATTAATGCATTCCACCTGAGTGTGTGTGTGTGTGTGTGTGTGTGTGTGTGTGTGTGTGTGTGTGTGTGTGTGTGTGTGGTGTGTGTGTGTGTGTGTGTGTGTCTGTGTGTGTGTGTGTGTGA
>WNGS01165523.1:32450107-32451596 GCA_020271785.1 Procambarus virginalis | reverse complement strand
CACACACACACACACACACACACACACCAACCATACATACATGTACACTTGAGCTCGAACAAAACGCACAATTAAGGACCATCACACCTTCCTCTTGCCGTGTCAACAACATGCAACGAGAACAGTCTCAAACAATCATCTGTAATACGAGAGGGAAACTATTCGAAAGGTGGAAGAAACATCATTGCGAAAATGGAATGATGGGGTTATGGCACGAGAGAAGATATGGTGGAATGACACACACTCAAAAAGGGAAGGTTTGGGAAAGTGACACAATTCTACAAGATATTGGGGAATGAAACTGTAGTGGTGTGGAACAGCATGAACAACCATGCTTCGATGTCACAGTTATTCCTGTGTCTGGCCCCCGGCACATAGTCACCTTCTGTTCATTTGCACCTATTTTGCTACCTAGAGCCAGACACCCAGCTGAACTTTGAACATTGGTGGCGATGTTCACTGTTCACGAAAGTCACAATGAAGAACCAAAAAAGAGGTCATCACGCAGAACCAAGAACCAGGTGGCTACATAATATAGCCAGATGGCTACATAATATAGCCAGATGGCTACATAATCCGGCCTCATTATGTAACAGGAGGGCTACACACACTCCGGGTCTGGGAGACAGGTGGCCCAGGTGGCCACACTGTAGGTTCAGCAGGTACCCACATCATCCGGCTCTCATGCAGGTGCCGATTTCCTCATCATGAATTAGTTGACGCTACAATGAGAGCCGTGATCCGGAAAGAAACGTGGCCCGTTTGTGGTCGTGTGAGGCAAACGGTATAGGATGAAGCATGTTATATTTATTCACAAACACACACACCTTACGAACAGGTGCGTGTGAATACATACATAATGTATCACATATATGCAAATATATGTTGATATATATAAAGACCAATGGTAATAATGATGGTTCAGAGGGTTTAAGTGACTGGAAAATCTCATTTACAAAAGTAAATAAACGAGATGTTTACCTGTTATAGTTATAACAGAGGTAAAGTTATAACTTTATAGTTATAGTAAAGTATATATAGTTTTTGTGAAGTTTGGTAATTGAAACTGTTCAGAAATGGAAGGGAGGGAGGGAAGGAGAAGGAAGAAGGGGAGGGAAGTAGAGAGAGAGAGAGAGAGAGAGACAGGGGGTAGAGACAGAGGTACAGATAGACAAAGAGCGAGATACAGAGACGATAACCATTTCACTGGACGTCTATATGTCCTCGGCGACCAACGGAATCACTAGCGGAACCGAACATTAAACAGAAGACAGTTTTGCAATCATTCTCTCCCTCCCGTCTCTTAATGAATCATATTACATCACCTTTTTTTAGAGTTTAAAATTTTACTAGCACCGTATTTTTTTACTTTCACAATTTTCTATGATTTTTTTTATGAAAAACTTAAACTTTATGCTTTTTTTGGGGTGGGACTTATATGACTAGGGCGTGGATCATCTAATCCTTCTATGCTCAAGTGGTTGCCCGG
>WNGS01165523.1:32435107-32445107 GCA_020271785.1 Procambarus virginalis | reverse complement strand
CTCTCACGTGGTACCCTGCTGAGAGAAGCTAGACTCGCTACTCTCGACAATGGTAGAGAAACAGCTGCTGTGTCTTTGTCAAACAATGCTACGACCACACCACAGCCCGGTGAATATGCGGAATAAGCAAATAAATCTCAGGAAGAAAGAAGTGGAATGAGTTTCAGAAAGAGAAAGCAAAGCATACCAGGGAAAAAGGACTACGATTTTCAGGATGGATATATAAGAAGGACTTTCCTGAAAATCAGTAAATACCACGAGAGAGAGAACAATGAAATTCAAGGAGATAGAAGAGCTGTATCAGCACTAATTGGTGGAACCCTTTCTTTTGATAGAGTGGTATTTCAAGTGATCAGAACAGTTGATTGATTGTGCGTATTCCTTCTGGTGGACTGTCAGATGGCAAGTGATCTGTAACCAGTACCAGACAATTAGTTGATGTCTTTTAGTTCTATAGCATTATACACATTGTTTAAATTACATAATTAGTTAACATTAAGAAATTAGTTTATACATAATATAATTTTTGGCACGTTTGTGTATTTGACAGAAAGACATTCACTGCAGACATTTGGAACAATACAGTGAAGGAACGACCCGACACGAACGATAAATTCAACTATAAGTTTGATCATTGCGCGTGGGAGACGTCCCCTTATTTTAGATCTAACACAACCGGCTAATTGGTTGTGTTATTCCTCGTGATTTGAAGGGCAATAGAAGAAAACCATCGCGTCTTAAGCTATCAACAAAGACCAGTACACAAAATGATATGCACTGAAATTAAAACATAACCTGAAATGTAATATTTATATCGTCCTCAAAATGATATGAACTGTTTAGAGGAAAACAGAAAAATAATTGTGCTTATTACATTAGAATTAAGGAAGCATCAGAAGACCCATTGGACCATATAAGGCAGCTCTTATTCATATCCAACCAAACTCATTCTTATCTAACCCATGCTTGAAATAATGAGCTAACCGTCAAGAAAGAAAGGGAACTATCAGGAGAAAGCACCAAGCCGTTACGACTATAGCTCACATGGAAGGGTTCAGGATAAGGATTTGGGATGGAACAGGGGAGAGGATGGTGACCAACCACTTGGACGGTCGGGGGATTGAACACCGACCTGCATGAAGCGAGATCGTCGTTCTACCATCCGTTAGTGGTTGGGCTAAATCGTTGAGTTGATTGTGTATTTGATGGGGATTTCAAGAGACTTATTAGGTTGATTAGCAAAAGCACAAATTGGTGACCAAAAAAATATCGAACACTACGCGAAGAACTGTTTAAGACAGGATCGTAGACACATTCTGCCCACTGGGGCATAACACAGCCAAGTAGGTCATAATGGACCAAAGTGGATATATTATAGCTAAGTGAGGAATATATAGATCCACGTCAGGCATTAAAATAGTTCCCCCACACACGTACTCCAACCACATACGGCCCAATATAAATTCTTTCCACAACACGTACATACACCCCTAAACACCTTCTTCCCTCCCCGATACACACACACACCACACCACACACACACACACACACACACACACACACACACACACACACAACACACACAACACACACACCACACACACACACAAAGAACAACCCCCGCCTTACACAGAATAACAAACGATAACAAAAGAGCCACAAGGGAACATGGGAACAAGACACTAAATGTTTTACACAAGCACACTAAAACCGAAGGGGGCAGTGAACGGTACCACTTATGCACCACCAGCTGCTGTATAATGCTGCTGCATTTGCGGCTCCTACTCTTCATATTGAAATATAATCATTTCTGCTTTGATGTTGCTGCTGCTGATGCTGTTGCTGATGCTACTATTCACTTAATGTGTCTCTGAATGATAGCAGAGCCTTCGACTCTGAAGTAACATCTCTCTGTAAGTGAAGCAAACGATGGATAGGGCTCAAACGTTTGAGGCACGCTCTAGGCCACTTAAAATCTTAGAATGGTGCTCAAAGCGCAGACGCAAACGCATACTCGGCGCGTGCATGTACACAAACAGTCACATCTCGTAGATACTCTATGGACACTCCAAAACACGGTTACAGATGACATGTATACAGCTTAGTTTTACAGTTATACAACACGAGAACAGTGCCATCTGTTGAACATTAACTGGACTTGGTTCATGCCTCCCTTCCTCCGTCTGCCTCCCTCTCCCAACTTATTTGCCTTTCGTTTTCATCCCTTCTTCCTTCATATTCGAATAGCAGCCACAATATGCCTAGACTTGAGAGGTGGAAGTTACGAGAAAAGCCTTAAGAAATTAAACCTGACGTCACTGGAAGAGAACACTTAGAATATTGGAAAGTGTAGCTCCTGTTTGAACCCACACGCACACGCACACGCACACGCACACGCACACGCACACGCACACACACACACACACACACACACACACACACACACACACCTGTGGGACCAAAGAGCCAAAGCTCAACCCCGGCAAGTACAACTAGGTGAGTACACACATGTGGCCTCGCGGCTGAGTGGATAGCGCCTGGGGTGTAGTAGTCCTAATGGTCTGGGTTCGTTTCCCGGCGGAGGCGTAAACAAATGGGCAGTTTCTTTCACTCTGATACTCTTGTTCACCTAGTAAATAGGTATCTAGGTACCTAGGTATAAATAGGTAAATAAATGGGAGTTAAACAGCTGCTACGGACTTCTTACTGGGGATGTGTGTGTGTGTGTGTGTGTGTGTGTGTGTGTGTGTGTGTGTGTGTGTGTGTGTGTGTGTTAGAGAGAGATATATATGTTGTAAATATAATAGAAGAAAAATAAAGTGGTTAGAAAGGTGGAGTCCAAGAGCTAATAGCTCGATTCTGCAGACCCAAATAGTAAATACACATACACACAGATATATAACTATGTATATAGTTATCTTGAGGTTATCATGAGATGATTTCGGGGCTTTAGTGTCCCCGCGGCCCGGTCCTCGACCAGACCCGGACCCGGTCCTTCCCCTGGAAGCAGCCCGTGACAGCTGACTAACACCCACGTACCTATTTTACTGCTAGGTAACAGGGGCATAGGGTGAAAGAAACTCTGCCCATTGTTTCTCGCCTGCGCCCGGGAACCATCCTGGAACCACAGGATGACAAGCCCAGCGTGCTGTCCGCTCGGCCGACCGGTTCCCTAAACCGGCTGGTCGGTAGAGCGACGGCCTCGCTTCTTGCAGGTCGGCGTTCATTCCCCGATGATTCAAGTGGTTGGGCACTGTTCCTTTGCTCCGCCCAATCCTAAATCCTTATCCTCATTTCTCTTCCAGTATAATATAACCGTACTGGCTTAGTGCTTTCTCCTGATAGTTAACTAAACCTTTGCTTGAAACAGCCCAGAGATCTCATGTCTATTATGTTATCCGGTAATTTTCCCCATAATTCGACAACCCTATTTCTAAACCAATTTTTGCCTAATCGTTTCTGAAAATAAACCTCCAATTTGTATCCAATGTTACGTGTTTCGTGCTGATGTATTAATGTATTAATAATGCCACTTTCTTCTTAGCTTGTTATCGGCCTTTGATTGTATCGCTTTCTATCGAACAGTAAATGTTGCCTTTCAGCTCTGTCTAAATAGTTCATAACACAGCACCGCTCCTGTGCCAGATAAGTTCACTACGGGCTCACCATAGCCTGTGCTACTTGCCCCGCTCCTGTGCCAGGTAAGTCCACTACGGGCTCACCATAGCCCGTGCTACTTGCCCCGCTCCTGTGCCAGGTAAGTCCACTACGGGCTCACCATAGCCCGTGCTACTTGCCCCGCTCCTGTGCCAGGTAAGTCCACTATGCGCTCACCATAGCCCGTGCTACTTGCCCCGCTCCTGTGCCAGGTAAGTCCACTACGGGCTCACCATAGCCCGTGCTACTTGCCCCGCTCCTGTGCCAGGTAAGTTACGGGCTCACCATAGCCCGTGCTGCTTGGAACTTGTTCCGAGTAGCTGAATCTATAACAACAACAACAGTTCATAAATATTGTAAACATCGGAGGCCTCGGGCAGAGCCTTGAGGCACTCCACTAACAACGGTTTTCTCCTCGGGCTTAATTCCATTTATGCTAAGTCTTGTTTCCTTTGAAAAAACAACATGTGGTTATCCCATTTTGGATAGCATGCATCCCCAGTACCACGAGCCTCTACTTATCTAATCAGCTTTTACCTTTGCTAAATTTAAGGCACACAGTATCGGAATGTTGTTCATTATCATCCGTGTTAAATATTCCGGAAAACTAGGAGAAGATTTTAAAAAAATTCAGGTGGCCTTAGTAAAGCCATGTTGTGCTTTATTAATTTATGGTTATGAAGATGTATACGAATGACTTTTTTATATTAATTATAAAATACACTATACACACATAACACATACGTCTTTACCTCTTTTATTTTCCGATGTGTTGGATACGTGTCTAATTTTCAACCAGGCTATTGTGACTAGCTTTCTGTCCGTTAAGATAATTGGCTGCTTGTGCGAAGCAAGTGATCCATCCGTCTTCGTAAAGATCGGTGCCACATTCGCTAATGTCCACGATGTACAAAATCCCCAGGGGAGTTGAAAAGGCATATTTTAACACTATTTGGCATGAATAGTGAACCAACTAGGGAACACATGTGAATGTTAAGTAACCAAATGAGGCACAGTGGAATCATATACATAATGTGGTGGAGGAAGATGCCATTCAGAGCTACATATGGAGATATTAACAAGCCCAAAAATGGTTCGGGGAAACTGTGCCCTGGATGGTTGATGATTGAGAGGCGGAAGCCTAGAGATGAAGATTATTCTCAAATTAGATGAGTGAATATAATTATACATCAACATTAACAAAGAATGTCAATTAGGTAATGAAGAATCAGGATAATCACTGTTATCCCTACGGCTGTCACCAGGTCCTCATCAACAAAGTTCGTCTCACGAGAAAATATATGCGTAACTCTTCTGAATTACAGAAATGTTTCGTGATCACAGAGTGTCGACACGAAATCGTATTCTGTGTCGTGTTACTTAATCGCCTTTGAGGAGGTAGCATGTACTAGCCTGAATATATACGTGAGAAGGCTTGTATTGCAAGGGCAGGTTCTGCCAACCTTCAAATATACGTAAGAGGATTACAAGAGGAACATCTATAATTGTGCAATATTCATGAGAAAAATTTATTGCAAGGGCCTCTGAAACTTTGTCACGTGCAACGATAATATTATTTAGGAGGATATATATGTTTTAAATATCACGATGGTGTTGTGTTGCAATAACTTACAATATGGATACGGACATTTGGTTTGGTATTGGGCTTAGAACCTATTAACTTTTGGAGGTTAATAGGTTAAGCTTATTTTTAAACTTAAGAGGTTATTAAGGTCACCATAAGTGCTTACTGAACAACCGCTAAGTATACTTTGCTCCTGAACATAGTCCAGGGTGAAAGTAAACTCTTAGTGTATATTATCCAAAAAAGGGAATATATACCTCTTAATGTACATATATCCCTTTTGTGCTATGAGCGGAGTTATTGCTAATTTATTATAATGGTAATACTAGTAGGGAATAGGGCACCGATAATGGGGTACAAGGCACTGATAATAGGGTACAGGATATTTTTAATGAGGTACAGATCGAAGCTAATGGATTGTAAAAACAATTCATTTGAACAAAATAAGGACAATAAGTTTATTTACATGTGTTGGCCACATGAAAATTGGCAGTACACACACACACACACACACACACACACACACACACACACACACACACACACAAGACACTTAGGACCAAAGAGCCAAAGCTCAACCCCCGTAAGCACAATTAGGTGAGTACACACACACACACACACACACACACACACACACCACACACACACACACACACACACACACACACACACACACACTTTTCTGACATTGAAAAGAACTTTTTCAGTGTCAGAGTTGTAGACAAATGGAATGCATTAGGAAGTGATGTGGTGGAGGCTGACTCCATACACAGCTTTAAGTGTAGATATGATAGAGCCCAGTAGGCTCAGGAACCAGTCCATTAGTTGATTGACAAATGAGAGGCGGGACCAAGAACCAGAGCTCAACCCCCGCAAGTACAATTAGGTAAGTTCAATTAGGTGAGTACACACACACACACACACATGAGCTGAAGCTCAAGCGCCGTCCCCAAGTGCAGGTTCTTGAATACAGAAACACACGCACACATACAAGCAAGTACAGAAGCAGCCTCATATGAAAAACAGCTAGGATAGGTTGAGAGAGTAAATGGTTGGTATTTAATCGTCGGAAAGAAGGAAAAACAGGAGACATCAAGCTTCAAGAAAAAATATGAGTTTCTTCCCTTTCTCGCGCGTGATTTGTGCGGGTTGTGTGTGTGTGTGTGTGTGTGTGTGTGTGTGTGTGTGTGTGTGTGTGTGTGTGTGTGTGTGTGTGTGTGTGTGTGTGTGCGCTTGCGTGCGTCTGCCTGCGTCCAATCTCTATCTCTCAATATTAAAGAAATCCGGAAACCACCGAATATTCGTCCCGACGTGCTTATGTCTCAGCATCCGTTCATTAAAGTTTCGTTAGGAAGTATCAAGTGATTTTATATGACGCCAGAGGGCGTCGCATTGCAGCTTCTCCTGATGGACTCGGATGACTAAAGTCATGGTACAGAACTCCCGGAACCATGGAGTATGACTTGGGGCCGACAGCTCGTGGGAATTATGCTTCTCGTTTTCGTCAGAAAGTTTCGTCTTGTACGTCGGAAAGATATTTCTCGTACGTCGGAAAGATGCTTCTGTACGTCGGAAAGATGCTTCTCATACGTTGGAAAAGTGCTTCTGTACGTCGGAAAACTGCTTCTGTAAGCCGGAAAGATGCTTCTCGTAAGTTGGAAAAGTGCTTCTCGTACGTCGGAAAAGTGCTTCTGTACGTCGGAAAGATGCTTCTCGTACGTCGGAAATATGCTTCTCGTACGTCGGAAAGATGCTTCTATTACGTCGGAAAGATGCTTCTATTGCGCCGGAAAGATGCTTCTCGTACATTGGAAAGATGCTTCTATTACGTCGGAAAGATGCTTCTATTACGTCGGAAAGATGCTTCTATTACGTCGGAAAGATGCTTAGCGTTCGTGAAGGAAGTTCGTGGTAAACGTTTTTGGTATAGAAAACTCTTAATGATATATATCTCTGTGTCATCCTAATGAAAGCTGGCGAGAGAAACTCTTGACATCAAAACTTGACCTCCAAAAATAGCGTGATCAAATATCTGACAATTATCAGTTGGGAGAAATATGAATGACTTCGGAACAATTCTAAATTGTGAGAATCAAGCTGAGAAAGTTAAAGGCTTTAATAGAGACTCACCAAAGGCCGGGGTGAATCTTCTCATTTACCTTTTCACTTTATTTGAGTTTCAGTTCTATATGAGTTTTTACAAATGGGACTAAAAAGAGATTTGTTTTGTTTTTGTAGCGTTATTTATGCATTTGGCTGATTGGTCTGCATCTTAGATCAATCGGTATTGCAAATACTGAAGGTGTTGGGAGTGTTGTGAAGAGACTATAGGGGCGAAGGATAGGTGTGACTGATGATCCAGGGTAGTGAATGTTTGGTAGTGAGAGATAGTGGCTGTTGGTTGTGGTGAGTGTGGGTGGTGGTGACTGTGAAGCTGGTGGTGACGTCGATGGTAGAGATGTGGGTAAGTGTGGTGATGACTGGGAGGTATCAGCGAGGGTTGGTGACTGTTCTGGTGGAGGTGCCTACTGTTCTGGTGGAGGTGTCGACTGGTAGTGTAGGCAGCTGGCGGTGCTGGCAGTGTGTGTGTGGAGCAATCAACGGCAGGATGGAAGGAGAGACAAGCTCCCCTTCACTAAATGGTCCAACAACAATCAGCACTGAACACTGGACCTGGCACCAGGCTTTACTGTACTCTGTTGGACAATAGAGACTGACCAGTCGCTGGAGCGGAGAGCACTATTTTTATGCCCCGAGACTAAACACAATGAAAACACACACACACCACACACACACACACACACACACACACACACACCACACACAACAACACACACACCACACAACCACACACACACAAACACAGTTGATTGGACCAGTTGAGAGATGGGGTCCAAAGAGTTAAAGCCAACCCCCGCAAGTACAACTAGGTGAGTATTACTGAGTACACACACGGGTTTGAAGAGGCTGTAGAAGTAAATCAATCAACAATTACACAAACTCGAGACACATGAGAAATGGGAGTTATTGCATTAATCGCCAATGGCCGAACAAATGAGAAAGATGGCCAGAAATATCAAGGAACAATGTTTAGTGCGAGAGTAGTGAACAGTGGGACAAGATAAAGAGGCTAGTCGAGGTAAGACCTTCACAGTCTTACAAGCAGGTATCATACAAGACTTGATGACCTGAAGCATTGCATCAAATGAAAGGCAACAGTAAAGGCCAGGACTAAGACCTGGTGCTCCACCTAGCAAGCAACTCAATGAATAACCTGTCAGTACCCACGAACCAGCTAGGGTGAGTACCTTCAAAAACCTCCCCACCTACAAACAACATCTTATGTAAGGTTAAAATGTCACCTGCCTCTGCTGCAAGTAATATTAACCAGGTGACCCTTGGGTGGGTTCAGGCAAAACAAACGACACTATAAAATCACAAGAATATCCACTTAAAGAAGCGGGTATAAGCGAGAAAAGAACTATCCCTGATGAAAAGAACTGAGACTGTATAATTGCCCTTGAGAGACAATTGCTCTTTATGTTCAACTCTTCAAGGTTCAAACTCACCCAAGTGTATATCTAATGTATTCTATGATCAGTTTAGGGATCCCCAGTTTATCCGACTGCACGCTAATATGTTTTCTAAATCAACGACCTTATTTACAAATCAATATTTTCATGGACCTTCCTGAATATATACTGATCTAGTTTGAAACTATTGCTTCGTGTTGTAGTTTTTGCTGATGGAATTTAAAACAATACTTACATCCTCTTTATTTTAACCTTTTACAATTTGTATACTTAAATTACGTCCCTCACTACTCATTGTATTTGAAAAAGATGTAAATTATGTTTTCTAACCTAGCTCCATAGAGAAGGTTTTTAATTCCTGGAGAGAGAGAGAGAGTAAATGGTTCCCCTGCGCATATATAACTTAAACTCTATGACCCCTCAGAGGATTCGAATCCAGACCGCCAGCAGTCTTCCCATCAACAGCACTGTTACTTTAACCACTGCACCACCGATCGTCTGTAAGTGATAGTTAGTCATGGAACTTATCTGCACAAGTTCCATGATCAACCAACATCCGACGACACTCGTGGCGGTCAGGGACCCAGTATATTTCACCAAATCTCTGAACATATTAGCATCGCTCTGAGTACATTTGTGAGGAAATGGGGAGACCCCTGGCGGCCTGGTTCGAATCATCTGAGGAGTCATAGAGTTAAAGTGATACATATGCTTGGGACCATTCCAGATCTATTCACTAATGTACTCAGTGCGACCCTAGCATGGGGAAAAATGCGATACATAACACTAGTCTGTCGATATGTCAGGAAAAACAAACCGCAAAAAACAACACAAATATGTTTGGTTCAGTTTAGACTCTCTTGATTTCTTATAGAATCCCTATATTCGTGCGCATTTGGCATCACACTCAGCAAAGATACTTCGGGGAGGTTCTGCAGAACTTAAACAAGAGTGAGAGAATATTTTGGTGATTTACCGAGCAAGACAGAAAGAATGTCTTTGCCATCAAGTTTTCAACATCAATCAGCTTGAAAGTCGTTTTCTCTTTCTCCTCGACGGCGCTTGCTGGTGAGAGTCAGTGGCCCAGAGGTTCAGGAAGTGTTGTTGTCAACAGGTACTCTACTGTTAATGGCTGTCTCTCACACACACACACACACACACACACACACACACACACACACACACACACACACACATTGGGGCCAGGTAGCCTGGTGGATAGCAT
>WNGS01165523.1:32430425-32434107 GCA_020271785.1 Procambarus virginalis | reverse complement strand
CCTGAGGCTCTCACCTCGTCAGCACGTTAGCCAAGTTTGGTTCTCATTTGTTCAGTAGTTTTCTGTCTGTCTACTTTAGTATGACAATCTGGCTTCTGTATTTGTTACCTCTTTGTTACACACGACTAGATGGGTATAGGAACGACGCTTCTGACTCCGTTAGCAGGCATAGACCTTCCCATTTCCATAGCTCATAGTAAGCCTCAGTCACTAGTTCAAGTACGTTGAGATTATTGAGACAATAAAAACATCTCAAAGGGATAGATAGCTTAGGCTATTTCTACCCTCTCCCCCTCTCACTAGTTCCCTGAACACGTCCAGTCAATCACTAACTGAGATGAACAGTTTTAAGGATTAACGCCCAATCAATCATCCAGAGCCTAGATGAAAGCAGTCCATGTTTGTTTTAAGACGAGGTCTCGATAATGGTGTACTGTAGTCCAGTTGGGGAAGGCGGAGTAAAGGGCACCAGAAATTTGTATAACTGAATAACCTCTTTTTTTTCTTCAATTCAAATGTTCGTTTGATTATTATTAAGGTTTTATTGGCTTTTACTGCAACTTGTAACTCTAAGCCCTTTTCTTTATCACTCTTCTGCATGGTCGTGTTATATTAGTGCATTGTCATGGCCCTATATCTCTCTTGTACGGTCTTGTACATTTCAACATAAAAAAAAAAGATCTTCCCAGTCTTCCTACCATTAGTGGTTCGTGTAAATCACTTTGCAAGGCCTCAATGTCGTTTTTGCTTCCTACTTTAGATCTTTGTTTCACCTTCAAATTTGATGATTGCAGTATTAATGTAAATTTTAAGTTCTCTTTGAAGGAATATTAATAGAGATATTGTGTCTTCTAGAGTTCCCCAGAGGCACAATGGTAACAAAGGCTGCAAGAGCACTTCATATTTTGGATCGTTATGTATAGTGGCTACGTTTTCTAATCACAATTGAGGATTCCAAGTGCGGTCTCTGGGTGGAAGCGAAATGGTTCGGCACGTTTCCTTTCACATGATGTCTCTGTTCCCCTAGCAGTAAATGAATGAGTTAAATTAATTGAAATGAAATGAAAATGTTGTTTAATTAGGTAACTAGGTAAAGATAGGTAACTGTTGTGGTGTTGAATCCAGGGGAAACCCTTCTCTTGATTTGCCACCGTGTACAAAATACAAAGTGCTAACCTAACAGAAATGTACAAACCAAAGCACCCCACCAAACCTAAGCTACCAATGCACAGAAAAGGTGGGTATTTGTGAACCAGTAAATTTCATAGTAGTGTTTGTAATATGTTGGGGACCATAATGTATAAAATGAGATGTACTCGTTCAGAGGACAGTTGCCTGGTGAGGGTCAGTAATTCAACTTTGAGGGGGACATTAATACAAACTTGAATTATATATGTATACACAGGTTTTCTGTCTCTAAGAAAAGTAATTATGAGGAACTAGATCTTGGAAGTTATTGGATTTTTAGTTATTTATTTAATTACCTAAGAGTTTCAACTCATAGTCCCTTTATTTGCCAGAGGAGCTAAGGGTCATTGGTAATATTGGGGCAAATTTGCATTGGCTGGCCATTGTCCCTGTGCTTGAACTTGTTCGCTATAGCATGCAGTACCAAGAACTTGCTTTTCAAGTTTGGTGGTCACTTGCTCAGGATGAATTCTGCTGCATTATTCAGAATGTTTTCCCATACTATTTTTGGCATAATGTATATAATTAAAGCTGTTATTATGCCATTAGGAGTGTAAAACATATTCAAATCTTTTGTGTATTGTATATTAAAGTTAGAGTACCGCATTGTAACATCTCTCAATATTTCATTCAGATTTGGTGATGGCAGCGGCAGAAATGTTAACGGGGAAATCTCGGGGAGGCGCCAGTTACACTCGACACTCTCCGTGCCCACTACACCCTCCAGCAGTGTCCATCACCACCACCAGGGACGTGCCCCTCTCACTCGAACCAATTCAGAGCCACCTCCTCCACCCCCAATGCCATCGGCTACTCCCTCCCCAGGACCTCGCCCTCATCCTCTCACAGGACTACACAAGAGGTGGATGACACCTCTCCAGCCTCCTCCAAACCTTCATCACCCAGATCTACCCACAAACCCACTAGAGGAAAGAGAAGATGAAGGTCCCAGCGAAGAAGCCGTAGTTCGGCCATCAGAGTTTATCAGAAGAAATTCTCATAGGAGTGAAAATGGATCCATTAAAGGTAGTTACAATTTTATTTATCAGTAGTTTAGAGAGCAGTTTGGTCATCATACAGTATTCTCTCTTTCTCTTAAATTTATTTCACATTTTGTATGTGGAGGAGTGGACATGTCATGATGCATTGTTTATTACTTTCTCATGGTGCTTGATTAGTTCAGTTCAAAAGCATTAATTTGAAACACTAGATCAATGTGACAAGCAATGGGAGGAAGAGGGAGCAAGATGATATGCACCATTATTCATCAATGATACGATTAATGTGATTGAAGTGCCACTAGTCATTTAGGCTGCAAAAGATTATGCTAATTTGAAATACACGTAGTAATAATAATTTAATAATTCATTGTTGGGGGACAGCCAGCCGGTATATATATACAGTACATGTTAGGCTTATATCGAGGTTCCTTCCAGGGGTCAAATTACCGACCCTCCCCAGGATGTAACTCCACAACAAGCCCACTAACTCCTGGGTACCTATTTACTGCTAGGTAGACAGAAGCATGAGGTAATAGGAAATGCTTCTCACCATTTCTGTGCCACCCAGGATTTGAACCCGGTTTTCTCAATTGCGAGTCAAAAACGAACCTGACTGTATTACCGGGATCCCTCTTATTGTACTGGACTGATATTCCAGTACAATTTTCATTGTTCATTGCCTTTACACTCTACTTGGATGCCTGAATCATAAACACAGAATAAATATAGAATTTTTATTAACAAATTTGTAAATTAGATATTAGTTTAAATCTAGGCAGCCAACATAGAACCACAGTAGGCTTTATGATGTGCTGGAGTCAGCTGGGAGACAAGTAAGATTATGTAGTTATGGCAGCAGAGATGTCAGTAGATAGCTGATGAATGATGGTGGGTCTACATTCAATATCGGACGATGACAATTGAGTGGAAAAGTGAATGAAGTAGGTCAAGGAGGTAGAGCCATCCAGAGTTGGTGGTTCATTGGTCCTACAAATCATTTACCAACACATTCCTGCAAAAAAAGACAAAATTAGACAATTTTAATGAATGAACAATGGTGCTTAAGAATATCGTGTATGACAATAGTCTGCTACTTGTGAATGAATAGGAATCAGTCATCCAAATCTATGAACCCTTCTCACCCTTTAGGGTATTGGACTCCACAAGTGAAATTAAGGTGCAGCCACAAGAGAAGTAAAGAGAAAGGCTTCCCTAATACTTCATTCTATAGATCACAAAAACAAGTAGACATATTAAGAACACAGCAGAAAAATGTGTTTAGAAATCAGAGATTCACTAAATGAGTTTATCTTTCTGACAAAATAGTGTCGCACATTCTTTTGGAATGAACTCACTTTGACCAGTGAGAAACTGCTCTCATCTCTAGTAAGTGGGCTCTCCAATTATGGCAAGCCTCTTAAGCAAATCAAAGACTTGCTATATCCTCACCACACGCTAATCTAACATAGAATACTGTACTAGGTTTCCATGTT
>WNGS01165523.1:32412925-32425425 GCA_020271785.1 Procambarus virginalis | reverse complement strand
GCCTAACAAAAGTCATGAACAATTTCTTTAGTATATCCCATCCATGTATTAAAAGCAATTCTGAAGTTAGAAAGCATAGCATAGGCTCCTTGCACAATATTCCTTATGTGGTCTTCAGGTGATAGTTTTCTATCTAGAACCACCCTAGATCTCTTCTTTATCAGAGTTCTTTAAAGATTTCTCACATAATATATAGGTTGTGTGGGGTCTATGTTCTCCTATTCCACATTCCATAACATGACATTTATTAACATTAAATTCCATTTGCCAAGTGGTGCTCCATATACTTATTTTATCCAGGTCTTCTTGAAGGGCATGACAATCATCTAAATTTCTTATCCTTCCTATTATCTTAGCATCATCAGCAAACATGTTCATATAATTCTGTATACCAACTGGTAGATCATTTATGTAGACAATAAACATCACTGGTGCAAGAACTGAACCCTGTGGTACTCCACTTGTGACATTTCTCCAGTCCGATACATTGCCTCTGATCACAGCCCTCATTTTTCTATCAGTCAGAAAGTTTCATCCATGTTAGAAGCGTACCTGGNAAGACTTGGCTTACAAGTATCTCTGGCAGTTCGGCTTGTATAGGATCTAGATGAAGTAAAGTGTAAAGTGTGTGGACAAAGAAGGGACACACACTAGAACACTATATCTTGGATTGTAGTAAAATGAGCCATTTAGAGATAAATCTAAACTCACTCTGTATGATATGGCAACCTATCTTATTACCGTGGAAAATACCTGAAATACTTGCACTGTATCCACATTTCGCTTCCAGTAGATGAACGACATATGAGATTCAGAAACAAGTAGTGTATTTTGAAGACTAACAAGAAACAGAAGCTCCCCTATGACTCTGTAATGTCCCCATTGGTCAAACTATTATGTATTAGCGATAAGACCTACCATTAATGTATGATGACTTACTGTAAATATGTAGCTCTTGAAATAGCACTTTCTCTGTAACTAGCTGACATTGTAACTATAAGGTGTGAAGGATAGATGAAATGGTTATGTAATAATCTAAGATGAGGTCTGATAAAGACCTTTTGTGCCCTCTGTAATGCTTTTGCGCTACCGCTCACAGGATGAGTATGGGGTGCACAATAAACTAGCCGCCTTCGGCGGCAACAATCAATCAATCAATCAAAGCGCTCGCGAAGCGCTGGGGGACAAAATTAAGAGTCTTACCACTGAGCCACGAGTATCTGATTTTTATATGTATTTTTTATTCGGCTGTTAACAGCCAATATTTTGGCTGTTAACATCTTAGTAGAAAGGTACGTTAAAATAAAAAGTATATTTATAATCCTCATTTTCCATTTTAATCTGCAATAATATTCTTGATGTATATTCTGTTTAGCTGTTTGGGGGGTTTTGAAAGTGAACGAATTGCTTAAGAAATGTATGTTTTGTTTTATTTTCTATTCGAGTATTGTGTCCACTTCTCTTTATTATTGATGCAGATGATACAGCCTGTATTCTGATTAAGAGAACGACTCGCTTAAGGTTACAGCTCTTGACTACACAAACATTTTCAAATCTATTCCTGCTGATATCCAAATATTTTAGTGATGCAGGAAGTGGGAAACTAATACAAGATACGCGTTCCTCTGTAATCACTGTCCTGCCCCTCCTTCCCCCCCCCCCCTGAATACAGGAAAGGAACTGTGACCGATAACCACAGGCAGTTTCTTCCAGTTCCCTCACTCGTACTAGACAACCCCCGATCTCGTAAATTCAGGGACACTCCTACTTTGTTCATTACGTTTATTAATATTTTTATTAATGAACAACACACGGTCGAACTCTTTGACGTAACCAACTTCCAATTCATTTGTGTGGAGAACTAAAAAAATAGTCCATGGAACAATTGCTTAGAGCCGGGTCTCCCATTGTTGTCGCTGGGGACATGGCCGACCGGCGAGCCGGAAGCTGTGGCCGGGGATACGGATCTGGGCTGTAAAAATGTTGGAAATTCCATTCGATATAGCCAGCAATTGAAATAAGTTTACAGAGGTATAAATATACATAAAGGGATAAGGTAGCTCGAGCTATTCTCATCCCGTTTAGTTGGCGATTCAAGTTCAAGTATGTTTATTGAGATAAACAGTCTCCGTGGTGTAGTGGTAAGCCTGGCGTTCCGCGAGCGCTATGTCATGGGTTCGTATTCTGGCCGGGGAGGATTTGTATTCTGGCCGGGGAGGATTTACTGGGCGCAATTCCTTAACTGTAGCCTCTGTTTAACGCAACAGTAAAATGTGTACTTGGATGAAAAAACGATTCTTCGCGGCAGGGGATCGTAATCCAGGGACCTGCCCGAAACGCTACGCGTACTAGTGGCTGTACAAGAATGTAACAACTCTTGTTAAAAAAAAACTCGGCTCAAAAATAAAATAAAATAATAATATAAGAAAGAAATACATCTTAAAGGGATAGAGTAGCTTAGGCTATTTCTACCCCCCCCCCCCCTTAGTCAGCGATAATGTCTGTGTGTGTTTGGCTGGCTGGCTTTAGGAAAGAAAAGTCAGATATGAAAAATACGATGAGGCACAAAATCGACGAGGGAAGAGAGAGATAACATTTCGTGTCTGGCGGTGTTTGTAGGTGGGTGGATCACTTAACACCAGTTATATTAGCTTCTTTGTTACGGTTCCGCCATCTCTCGCTGGCTGAACTAACTGTTGATCTGTCACGCGTGTTCTAGTCCTTGCTAATAATGGCTGACGAGTTGCACAACTTTTCACCAGCACTTGATGCTGGTCGCTATACATATACTAACTACAATTATCTTATTCACGACGAAGAGCATCAAGATGTTTCATAACAGCAGTTTCAGCAATAGACAGCAACAGTCTATGGAACTCACTCCCTAATGAATTAAACAAATGTGTAACCTATGCCTTGTTCATAAGGCATCATGCATTATCCTGCGTGTTTCCATTGCTTTGATTTTTTTTAATCCTCCTGTACTGAATCGCATTTTGTCTTTAATTTATATTGTTTTTAAATATCAGCTTAAGTCATTTTTGTGACATTTCTTTTAACTGAATTTATTAAAAGCTCCGTGGAGTCATCAGGAAATTTTATGAATGTTTTTGTTCGCAAATATTTCTATTTACGAATAAAGCGATCAGCTGTGAGGTGTTGTGACAGGCCTGAGGCATTCCACTTGTCCATTTTCAAAACTCAAGACTATCGATAGGTGTGTTCTCAAACTTCCTAGTTCAGTTGATGCGAAGGAAAAAATCGCCTTTTGCGCTACCGTCTTGAGAATCCAGGTGTCGTTCTTGAGAATCCAGGTGTCGTTCTTGAGTTAGTTAGTTTGGTTCATTTATTATGCACCCCATACCCATCCCGTGGGCGGTAGTGGAAAGGGTTACAGAGGCACATAATGGGCTCAGGGACTGAACCCCACAATTCATTTAGCTAAGCAAGTTACAATCTTGATGAGCTAGTTACAAAATTCAATATAAGTCGTCACATCAACAATGGGTTCGAGATCGACCTCGGGTACAGGTTCTAAATTAAGCAACTGACATACGTGGAGAGCTAGTGTCACAATTTATGTTTGTCCTGCACACCGCCTCCTATCCAGCGGGCAGCGGTGGATAGGTTACAATCACTCAGTTACTACCTACAGTTAGCAAACTGGGGATATTTGGCTACAATTTCTGGTAGCAGATCATTTTGAATGAAATATTTACACATCGCTGGAACATTGGTTATAGAATTGTCTCTAAATTCACGTATCTTTTCGCACTCCATCACATAGTGACGGAGGGTGTGCGAATAATTTTGTTGACACAGTTTACATTTGGTCAGGTCTACATCGGCAGATAATGAGAATTCCCAGAGATACTTGTAACAGAGTCTAAGCCGAGCAGTAGTAACATCTAGAAGTCTGCTGATTTAATTGGATGATCCATAGATGTGTGGCTCCTCTTGCATGATAGTATGATGATAGATGGAATTACTGGTGTCAATTTCACTTTGCCTCAGATCTACAAGATCTTGTTGAAGTTCTCGGTGTACTGCTGCTCTCAGATTGCTCATTGACAATCCAAGGTTACACTCAACGGCTCCTTTAAAGGCAGATTCTTTGGCTAACTTATCAGCTCTATCATGCATTCGGAGGCCAACATGAGATGGAGACCACATGAAATGGACTCTGTTACCATCCTTAATAATTTTGTTGTATTTGTGTCTAGCTTCGGAGACGAGCATGTTACAGTTATGTCTTAAAGAGTTGAGAGCATTTAAGGTTGATAAGGAGTCACTTACAATTAATGTATCAAGTTTGGAGACTTGTACACATTTCAGTGCAAGGAGCAAGCCTTAAGCCATATTGATGCTCAGTCCACAGAGCATTCTCTCCCTCAAATCATATACAATGATGGTTCCCCTACACCGCACCACGGGTGCAGCTGGAAGTGCAGTTGTTCGTTCTTGAGAATCCAGGTGTCGTTCTTGAGAATCCAGGTGTCGTTCTTGAGAAATCGGGTTTCGGGCTTCGGCAATTAACGACTGTCTGGGAAATCCAGTTTTATGAGACTGGTTTCACGCATTGTGGCGCCCGCGTCGCTTCTGGCAGCGAATCCTCGAAGCACTGGACAAATGGTTTTTAAATCCACCAACTGTATTAGATCTTCTTAAAGTTAATACACGAAAAAACAATATATGATTCTCGACTGATTTATATTAGAACCTTTCTGTATCTGAGACGAACCATTTTAAAATACTTTATCCATGTAATGTACATGGAAAATTACTAACAGAATCAAAACTAACCTAACTTACCCAAAGCCAAATTATACACAACTTATTTATATCAGTCGAGAAAACAAAAGAAACTTATTTTTATTGCGCAGTAAAGTTAAGAACGTGTCCTGGAAGACGGCTGCAGCTTGGAAAAACATAGCCTGAGGATGGGTTCCTACAGGATAAACTTTGAGTCTTTCGTTTCAATCAGGACTCGCCTTAGTAGTCTTGTTCAGTGTCACTCAAGGCTTACGTCAGCAGTCTTTTGGGCTCGACTCTGACAACCCAGCCTCAGGGTATGCTGTCTAAGCTACGGCCCTCCCACATAGGCACATTTATATAAACTGTGTGTGTATTCAAAGTCAGAACTTTTTTAATATAAAATATTCCTTTTAAATATAAAATATTTCGTGTACAGTTACGCCAAGGTAAAGCTAGGTGTTCAGCTGTAAACATTTTGTAAAACTGTCCACTAATATGCAACTAGACCAAATATCTCTATAACAGCTGTCCAGGAATAGTGCAGAGTGCAGTTGCGTGCCCTAAGGACACAGCACCGCTCCTGTGCCAGGTAAGTTACGGGTTCACCGTAGCCCGTGCTACTTGGAACTTGTTCCGAGTAGCTGAATCTATAACAACAACAGTTGCGTGCCAGTCGTACATGTGTGTATATGTTGTGGTGTAGCTGGGATCATTAATCCTTTTGCTCGGACCGATCTTCTCCCCCGACCTCTGGAGCAGAAGAAACTCGCTAACGGGATCACTCATAAGACAGTTAACACCTCACCCACAGACATGAATATGGAGTTATGGGTTTGCTGTTATATTGTATGAGTAGCGGGTGTAGTCAGGTAGAGCAGGCAAATGCTACGGGTTAACATGACAAAATGAATCTTGTCTGATAAATAGGACTTTCCATATATCATTAGAACTGGTGAGCACCTGGCAAAAATGTAATCCCATTATTCAAGAAATGAAACACATATACTAAAGATATTTTAATCAATTATATTATTTATTAACAATCATACCTTGCACGTGTTTGGAAAAGAGAATGGTAGAACACTAGGAGGGAATAATCTTTGTAACGAAGGGGCAATAAGCTATCAGTGGGCTCAAGTTATTCCTGACAACCTTTATAGAGTTCTATGACAGGTCACCAAGATCAGTCATGAGGAAAACAGTTGTTCATATCTCGTCCTAGACGGTTGAGAAGCCTATGATTTTGTTCCACACGAAGGGATTGTGGCAAGAGATGAGACACAAGCTAAGATAACTGTAGAGTTCTAAAGAGGGCAATAGTCTCTGATGGGGAGGAAACAAAGGAGTCGTAATCAGAGAGGAGTGATCAGGCTAGGTGGAGGTAGAAAGGGGTCTCTCATAAGTCTATGTCCTAGGTCTGTTGCCGTCTCAAATTTATATGAATGATCTACCCGCGGGAGTGAGTTTCAACATTTGCAAATGAAATGCAGATTATGCAAAGCTAATGAGGAAAGTCTTCAGAAAGATTTCTATAACCTCCAGATGTGGGCAGGCAAAATGGTTGTTATTTAAACCCCAACAGGTGTAAAGTAAGGAAGGTGGGGGATATAATCCCTGGAGAAGCGAGAGAAAAATTTGATGAAAGCTGGAAACTGTTGAATCGCAAAGTATTAAATAATACTCGACATTCCCTGTAGCAACAAGAATGCATTGAAGACCTAATGAAAGCCACATCCATCCACGTTTCTAAAACAGATAAAGTTCAGAACTTTAAGGTCTAGATCAGTCTCACATTTCATGTCTCTCCTGATTTTTAGTCAAAGTTGATTTGTTTTTGTATTGAGGCAGTAATTTCTCCCCCGATTCCATATATAACTCGCCATCCTGGGAGATGGGGATATTAGATGAACTTACAACTAGTTTTTGATCTACACTGTGTAATTTTTCATATAGAATAGGGTAGCAGCACATTACTGTGTATACTTAAGCTTGTTAATAACAAAAATAATTAGAAAAGCGTTCCAGGTAAAAAAAAACTCTAGGAACTATAGCGTAGTTACTAATAGCTAGTAACTGTTACAGTTACATATAGGCGAGTTGACATGCACGACATATGGTGGTGGTTGTCTTACTGTTGTTGTGGGGAGGTGGAGAGCCCTGAGGCTCTCACCTCGTCAGCACGTTAGCCCAAGTTTGGTTCTCATTTGTTCAGTAGTTTTCTGTCTGTCTACTTTAGTATGACAATCTGGCTTCTGTATTTGTTTACCTCTTTGTTACACACGGCTAGATGGGTATAGGAACAGACGCCTTCTGACTCCTGTTAGCAGGCATAGACCTTCCCATTTCCATAGCTCATAGTAAGCCTCAGTCACTAGTTCAAGTACGTTTGAGATTATTGAGACAATAAAATACATCTCAAAGGGATAGAGTAGCTTAGGCTATTTCTACCCTCCTCCCCCTCTCACTAGTTTCCCTGGAACACGTCCAGTCAATCACTAACTGAGATGAACAGTTTTAAGGATTAACGCCCAATCAATCATCCAGAGCCTAGATGAAAGCAGTCATGTTTGTTTTAAGACGAGGTCTCGATAATGGTGTACTGTAGTCCAGTTGGGGAAGGCGGAGTAAAGGGCACCAGAAATTTGTATAACTGAATAACCTCTTTTTTTTCTTCAATTCAAATGTTCGTTTGATTATTATTTAAGGTTTTATTGGCTTTTACTGCAACTTGTAACTCTAAGCCCCTTTTCTTTATCACTCTTCTGCATGGTCGTGTTATATTAGTGTATTGTCATGGCCCTATATCTCTCTTGTACGGTCTTGTACATTTCAACATTAAAAAAAAAGATCTTCCCAGTCTTCCTACCATTAGTGGTTCGTGTAAATCACTTTGCAAGGCCTCAATGTCGTTTTTGCTTCCTACTTTAGATCTTTGTTTCACCTTCAAATTTGATGATTGCAGTATTAATGTAAATTTTAAGTTCTCTTTGAAGGAATATTAATAGAGATATTGTGTCTTCTAGAGTTCCCCAGAGGCACAATGGTAACAAAGGCTGCAAAGGGCACTTCATATTTGGATCGTTATGTATAGTGGCTACGTTTTCTAATCACAATTGAGGATTCCAAGTGTGGTCTCTGGGTGGAAGCGAAATGGTTCGGCACGTTTCCTTTCACATGATGTCTCTGTTCCCCTAGCAGTAAATGAATGAGTTAAATTAATTGAATGAAATGAAAATGTTTTGTTTAATTAGGTAACTAGGTAAAGATAGGTAACTGTTGTGGTGTTGAATCCAGGGGAAACCCTTCTCTTGATTTGCCACCGTGTACAAAATACAAAGTGCTAACCTAACAGAAATGTACAAACCAAAGCAACCCCACCAAACCTAAGCTACCAATGCACAGAAAAGGTGGGTATTTGTGAACCAGTAAATTTCATAGTAGTGTTTGTAATATGTTGGGGACCATAATGTATAAAATGAGATGTACTCGTTCAGAGGACAGTTGCCTGGTGAGGGTCAGTAATTCAACTTTGAGGGGGGACATAATACAAACTTGAATTATATATGTATACACAGGTTTTCTGTCTCTAAGAAAAGTAATTATGAGGAACTAGATCTTGGAAGTTATTGGATTTTTAGTTATTTATTTAATTACCTAAGAGTTTCAACTCATAGTCCCTTTATTTGCCAGAGGGGCTAAGGGTCATTGGTAATATTGGGGCAAATTTGCATTGGCTGGCCATTGTCCCTGTGCTTGAACTTGTTCGCTATAGCATGCAGTACAAGAACTTGCTTTTCAGTTTGGTGTCACTTGCTCAGGATGAATTCTGCTGCATTATTCAGAATGTTTTCCCATACTATTTTTGGCATAAATGTATATAATTAAAGCTGTTATTATGCCCATTAGGAGTGTATAAACATAGCAAATCTTTTGTGTATTGTATATTAAAGTTAGAGTACCGCATTGTAACATCTCTCAATATTCATTCCAATTGGTGATGGCAGCGGCAGAAATGTTAACGGGGAAATCTCGGGGAGGCGCCAGTTACACTCGACACTCTCCGTGCCCACTACCCCTCCAGCAGTGTCCATCACCACCACCAGGGACGTCCCCTCTCACTCGAACCAATTCAGAGCCACCTCCTCCACCCCAATGCCATCGGCTACTCCCTCCCCCAGGACCTCGCCCTCATCCTCTCACAGGACTACACAAGAGGTGGATGACACCTCCCAGCCTCCTCCAAACCTTCATCACCCAGATCTACCCACAACCCACTAGAGGAAAGAGAAGATGAAGGTCCCAGCGAAGAAGCCGTAGTTCGGCCATCAGAGTTTATCAGAAGAAATTCTCATAGGAGTGAAAATGGATCCATTAAAGGTAGTTACATTTTATTTATCAGTAGTTTAGAGAGGCAGTTTGGTCATCATACAGTATTCTCTCTTTCTATTTAAATTTATTTCACATTTTGTATGTGGAGGAGTGGACATGTCATGATGCATTGTTTATTACTTTCTCATGGTGCTTGATTAGTTCAGTTCAAAAGCATTAATTTGAAACACTAGATCAATGTGACAAGCAATGGGAGGACGAGGGAGCAAGATGATATGCACCATTATTCATCAATGATACGATTATGTGATTGAAGTGCCACTAGTCATTTAGGCTGCAAAAGATTATGCTAATTTGAAATACACGTAGTAATAATAATTTAATAATTCATTGTTGGGGGACAGCCAGCCGGTATATATATATACAGTACATGTTAGGCTTATATCGAGGTTCCTTCCAGGGGTCAAATTACCGACCCTCCCCAGGATGTAACTCCACAACAAGCCCACTAACTCCTGGGTACCTATTTACTGCTAGGTAGACAGAAGCATGAGGTAATAGGAAATGCTTCTCACCATTTCTGTGCCACCCAGGATTGAACCGGTTTTCTCAATTGCGAGTCAAAAACGAACCTGACTGTATTACCGGGATCGCTCTTATTGTACTGGACTGATATCCAGTACAATTTTCATTGTTCATTGCCTTCCACTCTACTTGGATGCCTGAATCATAAAGACAGAATAATATAGAATTTTATTAACAAATTTGTAAATTAGATATTATTTAATCTAGGCAGCCACATAGAACCACAGTAGGCTTTATGATGTGCTGGAGTCAGCTGGGAGACAAGTAAGATTATGTAGTTATGGCA
Organism: Procambarus virginalis; assembly: GCA_020271785.1. Classification (NCBI taxonomy): domain Eukaryota; kingdom Metazoa; phylum Arthropoda; class Malacostraca; order Decapoda; family Cambaridae; genus Procambarus; species Procambarus virginalis. The sequence continues at coordinate 32,415,470 of WNGS01165523.1, read as the reverse complement.
GCAGAGATGTCAGTAATAGCTGATGAATGATGGTGGGTCTACATTCAATATCGGACATGATGACAATTGAGTGGAAAAGTGAATGAAGTAGGTCAAGGAGGTAGAGCCATCCAGAGTTGGTGGTTCATTGGTCCTACAATCATTACCAACACATTCCTGCAAAAAAAAAGACAATTAGACAATTTAATGAATGAACAATGGTGCTTAAGAATATCGTGTATGACAATAGTCTGCTACTTTAATGAATAGGAATCAGTCATCCAATTCTATGAACCCTTCTCACCCTTTAGGGTATTGGACTCCACAAGTGAAATTAAGGTGCAGCCACAAGAGAAGTAAAGAGAAAGGCTTCCCTAATACTTCATTCTATAGTCACAAAAACAAGTAAACATATTAAGAACACAGCAGAAAAATGTGTTTAGAAATCAGAGATTCACTAAATGAGTTTATCTTTCTGACAAAATAGTGTCGCACATTCTTTTGGAATGAACTCACTTTGACCAGTGAGAAAACTGCTCTCATCTATATAGTGTGCTCTCCAATTATGGCAAGCCTCTTAAGCAAATCAAAGACTTGCTATATCCTCACCACACGCTAATCTAACATAGAATACTGTACTAGGTTCCCATGTTAGTCTTGTTGCATTATGTTGGGTCACACTCCAGGAGATCGTCAAAACCACTCGTGAATGCATTAGAGCTTTCCTCTCTGTACAATGTCTTTCTAGAATAAAAGATAATAGTGACTGACATACTAGTTCCACTCATAGCTTTGATTATTTGAGCCTTCCAATGTGCACAAGCAAACTAGGAACATTTGAACAGGGAAAGTGTTTTGAGACAATTGTGCCCCTGCCCAAAACGATAGTTACTCAGCCAGCAGCTAGTTAACCAGATTTGTTAGATTGCCAGAGATCACATAACCCCTGAGGGTTGACAGTCATGAGTAAATTGATAATTCACATAAATACTTTGTCATTTCTTCTTGCTACTTTATTTGCATAACTACAGGGGCGATTAATCATCAACCTCTTCCTATTATTATGTTTCATTTCAGAAAGCTTCAACTGGTATCACTAAGACTAGCATGCTAGTCTGCAGTAAAGATTCTGAATTAGCCCACTTTATTACATATTTTTTCCTGTTAGAAGAGTTGGGAGAGATGATACAGGGTATATAAAGATAATTTAACATGTACTGTAAATTCCATTAAACACTGTTGTCTGGAATCTTTCTGACTGGATAATAATGAATGAATGATTGAATGTAAAAGACAAGAGCTGACATTATTTAATATTCAGAAATAATGGTTGTGCAGTATTAGTTTGCCTATACAGTATACTGCTTTTTCATTTCAGGGCACAAGAGTTGGGACAGACCTGTGTCTTCTACCACTGGATGTTGCAGAACATATGGAAAATTATGTCAGATGGGAAAGATAGGGACTCTGTAGGTTCAAATGAGGATCTGACTCAATCCCCACAGCTTGGAAAGTCACATAATGTAAATGGAAAACCCTACCATTTATCCCTCCAAAGTTTCCTACACAGCCGTCAGATTCTGGCCTCATAAAACCTTCAGAGTACCTTCGTTCTTTGGGAGGAAACATTTGCCGTTCACCCTCAAATGGTGATGCCAAGTCTCCAAATGGATCAACCCATGTAACCGATATCACTTTACATCTTTCTGATACTTCCGATAAATTAACAATGCTGCCAAGCCACTGTTCCTCCTGGACCATTGAATATTAACAATGCTGCCCAAGCTACTGTTCCTCCTGGACCATTGCCAGCCATTCCAGAGGCAACTGAGGAAGAGATAACCAAGACTGCAGCAAATACACCACCCCTCCCCCTGCTCCACCTGCTCCTCCAGCATCGGCTACAAATACACTCCCTAGCCGAAACAACACCCTACCAACAGCACCAGCAGTAACAAAACAGTCTTGCCCACAATCAGTGTCACAGACCTACAGAGTGTACAACTGAGAAAGATAGAGACTAAGGTTGCAAACCACATCTGTTCCTCTGCGAGTTCCAATTAGTAAGTTAGGTTTATTGAAAGCTGTATATATGTTAAGAAATTTGTTAAATTTGATAATGTATGATTGAATATGAAGCTTAATTTTTATTGGTTTAAACAACATATTTTATTAAATTGTATGTCCTTAGCTTAAGTTTATACTGTACATTTAACAGCATCCGAGGCAGCCTTTACTACTGCAAAAAATGACGTAATTGCCGAGCTCAAGATGGGTGTTGACATTCCTGGCATCAAAAAATTGAAATCCGAACGTGCAAAGGAGGAGGAACTTCATGAGAAATTAGAGGGAAAGGAACTGAGTACAGTTTTTTCTGCTGTACATTTTGTTGATCAAGTAAGTTACATGTGTTCAGTGTACTTCAGTGTACTATAAAAGAAAATTGTAGTGTGTAGGCCTGTATTAATATATATTACTGCATGTATCTATGTATGTACTTACCCAGTTGTACTTGCCTAGTTGTGCTTGCAGGGGTTGAGCTCTAGCTCTTTGGTCCCACCTCAAC
>WNGS01165523.1:32382863-32392968 GCA_020271785.1 Procambarus virginalis | reverse complement strand
AGGAGGGGGGGGAAGGTGGATAGTCCCCAACCCCATTTTAAAACCATTGAAGATCGGACCCCAAATTAGCTAACTCAGGCCGGTCGATTTACAATTCAAATAGACGACGCCTAATTAGACTCAACAACCTGACTATCGAAGTAATATACTGTGGGTAAGTGTAAGTTATATCCAAATATAAATATTATAAAATTAATATATATTGATATATTAATATATATAAATTTACTGCAGTCTTAACTTCATCGTTCTTGTACTGACTCTTTCGCAAGCGAGAGCTGTTTCTATTACATCATTGGCACGTTCATATTGCCTGTTTTGCAAAACTAAATGAGCATTGTGTGCCTCGTCTTCCCCCCCAAAACAAACTCCCCCTCCAAAAAAGAATAAATTTCTTTACAAAAAAATGCAAGTATTGATATTTTTCAATTGAGCAGTCTATCATCAAACGGGTGAACGCAATTGGAAATGAATTATACTGTACAAAGAAACACTGCATAATGTAATTATTAGGATTTTAAAGTTTTCTGAATCACGTAAACTCCATAGAAGGCAAAACCTCATCGCTTTACCGGATACCCACTACGCACCGCCACCCAGAACCATAACGTGAACCTACGCTGGTTGAGGCCTATTGACCTCTTAATTGAGTCTTACAAATTGCCAACCAACCGCTCTATATCTACGTTCCTCCTGACATTGTTTTATAGTTAGTTTACTGGTGGTATAGCTCCGGATACGCGAAGAAGTCCCATCTTGGTGTACATATCACTGGCCTTGAGGGGACGCTAGAGAGAGGGGAGAGGAGAAGGTCGACAATGAGGAGGGGCATTGGGGCGGGGTTAGGACATTGTGTGTGTGAGGGCTTGGGTTAGTGAGTGAGGAGTGGGGAGAGGAGAAACGTGCTGACACGGTGCTGAAGGCACCCCCCTCCCCCCCACCGTCAGATGTTTGTTGGGTTGTGCACCAGAGTTGCGTAAAGCAGGTCGGGTTAAACACACTGTGGACCGGTATTCAGTCATTTGAAGCAAGGTGTAACTTTATATTTAGTGCAAGATGTAGTTTCACTTTCTCTCCATTTTGCATTCTACCTTTTCCTCTCTCTATACTTGATATGCTCTTCTTATTAAAGTTTGCTGATGTATGCATATTGTTTTAATATTGTTAATGCTTAAAGTGTCCCTCAGTTCTTTCATATATTTTATTCGTGTCAGTCCTTCTAATATCTCAAACAACTCCCTCATATCGGTTCCACATCCCTTCCAAGTGCTGTAGAGTCTTGCTGGCTTCCTTCCCAAAGGAAAGTAATTAGGCTGAGTAATTTTTAAATGCCATCTTGTTGACTGCACTGTCACTCGGAAAATTCACTAGGAGTCATCCATCAATCAACTAGCTAACAAACTAAAGAACCAACCATCCAGCAAACCAACTAGCCAGCTAACCAGCCAGCTAGCAAGGCAACCAACTAACCAGCTAGTCAGCCAATTAACAAGCCAACCAGCAAACCAGCCAACCAGCAGCAGCTAACAAGCAAATCAGCTAACAAGCCAGCCAGCCAACCAACCAACCAACCAGCCAGCCAGCCAGCCAACCAGCCAGCCAGCCAGCCAACCAACCAGCCAACCAGCCAGCCAGCCAACCAGCCAGCCAGCCAGCCAGCCAACCAACCAGCCAACCAGCCAACCAGCCAGCCAGCCAGCCAGCCAACCAACCAGCCAACCAGCCAGCCAGCCAGCCAACAGCCAGCAGACAGCCAACCAACCAGCCAGCCAACCAACCAGCCAGCCAGCAACCAGCCAGCCAGCCAGCCAGCCAGAATTCCACGCCTCTCCCGCCGCGCGTTTAGAGAGACGTGCGCAAAAACCCAGGTAGGTCCGCTTCCTCCCTAATTTCGCCTCAGCGGGTTACCTTCACTACGACCTTTTGTGGCAAGATTTTTAGCAGGGTTTTGGCGCTTTCTTCCGCAGTACTTTCTCTTCTGGCCCCAGACGTTCCCTCCAGGTTTTTCTCCTTTTAACGTTTTTGGAGACGATGGCTGGTTTTGTTGCATAATTCATTGATTCAATTTTTATATTCCATTTTTTGGGGACAAGATTCCCTCTCATTATGTTCCACTTTCATGGAGAGACTTCCCAATAATTTACCGTGTTCCATTACAGTTATTTTTTAAATTACATTTCCATTGTCATAAGTATTTTCATTAAAATCTGCTTGAAAACTTACACTTCATGAAATTAACATTGCATCCGGCCTTCAACAACGGATATACGACCGAAACGCAACTCACTGAAAAATTTAATTTTTAAATATTTGAAAACAGTCGCTATTAATGTGATATTTGGACAATTTATTTTCGCTTCATTCTTAAACTATTTAGTATTTTTTTCTTCAAATGTTATAGCTAGATACGTTCTTCACTGAGCACCATTATTTTATGTGAAAAATACTAAACATTGCAATAACAATTTTCAGGCTTCTCTCTTTCAACATACCTGAATAATAACATATGTCCAACAAAAATTCCTACTTTAACTAAAAAAAAAATTTTCGGTACTGAACTTTTTGGGAGTTCACGGCTACCTGACTCATTCATAAGGAAGACCAGAAGCTAATTAAACCATAATGCCGAGACAGAGACTGTCAACCTTACAGCCTATAATCGGAACAATTAAACCAGCGAGTAATTCTGGTCAACGGTGTCATTAACAATACAAGCTACAGTTCTGCCAAAGGTCAGTCTGTAAATTACCGACCAGAACAAAACCCGAAACCTATTGGTAACTACACAACTAATGCGATAAATACCCAAAGCAAATGGATGAAGAACATTCAATTAATAACCAAATATAAAAATAAAGCGATTAAAAGTGCCAAGTTTACCCTCTGGGTTAAATGTTGCCAAGAATATTGTGCAACACGCATGCAAATATTGCTTCAAGTTCTTGAAGTTGAGCTCGACTGTGTCCCGAGTATGTAGATAAATTTATTGTGTGGACATGTTCTCTGTTTAGACATGCGAGTGGCAGCTTGCATGAGCCAGTGGCAGCTTGCATGAGCCAGTGGCAGCTTGCATGAAGCAGGGGCAGCTTGCATGAAGCAGGGGCAGCTTGCATGAAGCAGGGGCAGCTTGCACGAGCCAGTGGCAGCTTGCACGAGCCAGTGGCAGCTTGCACGAGCCAGTGGCAGCTTGCACGAGCCAGTGGCAGCTTGCACGAGCCAGTGGCAGCTTGCACGAGCCAGTGGCAGCTTGCACGAGCCAGGGGCAGCTTGCACGAGCCAGGGGCAGCTTGCACGAGCCAGGGGCAGCTTGCACGAGCCAGTGGCAGCTTGCACGAGCCAGTGGCAGCTTGCACGAGCCAGTGGCAGCTTGCACGAGCCAGTGGCAGCTTGCACGAGCCAGTGGCAGCTTGCACGAGCCAGTGGCAGCTTGCACGAGCCAGTGGCAGCTTGCATGAAGCAGGGGCAGCTTGCATGAGGCAGTGGCAGCTTGCATGAAGCAGGGGCCCTTGCATGAGCCAGGGGCAGCTTGCATGAGCCAGGGGCAGCTTGCATGAGCCAGTGGCAGCTTGCATGAGCCAGTGGCAGCTTGCATGAGCCAGTGGCAGCTTGCATGAGCCAGTGGCAGCTTGCATGAGCCAGTGGCAGCTTTCGTGCCGGAGTGCCATCACGTTCCTCAACAGGACGAGAATTGCCGCAGCAACAAGTTGCCGGCAACACACACGAGTGCCACCTGCAAAACCATCACCATTCTGATTGATTGAACAACAGACTTCTTCCGTCCGCACAAAAATGTAACTAGAGAGCAAGAAGAGCGTGCCGATGTGTAGCCTGGTCGAGAAAGCCAGCTGTGCCGGCCACACAGCTGCCGGCTACGCACGGCGCAAGCGGAGGTGCGCATCACTGCTTCTGTAAACAAACTTGGCTCCTATGTCAGCTTCACTTTACTCCCATATTTATCCTATTTCAACTGCACTGGGCCTTTAAATGTAATTGTTATTGCTTTCCCATGCCTTACGTTGATAAATTATAGTCATTTTTATATGATTTAACATTATATAAGAGAAATGTGTTATGGTTTTTAAAGAAATGAATCTGTTATTTTTGTACTTGCGTCAGGAGTTGCATGTGTGTGTCAAGAGTTGCTTTGACGCGGCACTATATTTTCTACCGGTCCTGACTCGTAAGCCTATGTTTAAGGCTTAAAGATAATGATCAGAAGCAATGCAACAGAGTCCGGAGCCACCAGTGAAAACCACGACGACCACCACTACCACCACCATACCACCACCACACCACTATCATCTACATCATTACCAGCTCTAGCGTTCACCATTGAGGCCCATCACCACCACAATTACTGCACTGTGGAGGTCATTCAACTCTCTACCTGCAGCACCGACTGATATAAAGTAACAAATGGGTGAATAAGCCTTCGTAGAGAAAAAATATCTGGGAATAATGCATTAAATCTGCCTCGTGGAGCCCACCAAGTGGCTATACAAAGTTATCTAACATAAGAGCTGCCATTTATACCTGAATATGGAGTTGTTCAGGGCCTTGTATACTAGATTTGTCACGTCAGTTCTGGAATATATAGAACCAGCATGAAATCTATTTCCTTAAATACAAAACAATTTCGGAGAAAGTACAGACTACCGACAGATGAAAGGTACGACATACAAGTAAATATTAAAGAAATTGAACCTCACGCCATTTGAAGAGAAGTAGCATGGCAAACATGATCACCATATATAAAATACTCAGTGGAAACACACAAGGCAAAAAGGGTCTGACTCATGAGTCAAACACTAACAGGGGATAACATAGGTAGAAACTAAGTACCCTGGTGAGGTGCCAAAGCCAAATCGGCTTTGGCACCTCATCAGGGTAATGATGAGGTGCCTCACCACCAATTTGGCAAATCGAGTTAAATTTATTCAAGAGATTTCTACCTTATCCGAATTGTGCGTAAGTGAAAGGCTCCAAGATTTGGTCGGGGGTCGACTTCACACACAGCTACACGTGTGGACAGGACCAGAGCCCGCCAGTCGCATGAAGGATGAGAGGCGAGCTCCAAGAGTAGAAGTTCAACCATCTGTAAGCTCAACTGAGGACAACCACACCACTGCACTATTTCCCAGAATTCCGTACCCATTAGCCTACAGCTGCAGGTAATTACACAGGAAACAGGATGTGGTGTGCGAATTACAAGGAAATAGTACGACAACTTAATAATAAATAATCAGGACATTAGTCGTAAGAATGGACATTGCTTCTTGGAGTTAGTTTCTCTCTTAAACTAAGTGAGTGACCGAACTTGTATTTTTCTCTCATTGAAGATTTGGGAACTCAAGTTACATAAACACGGGTTAGGTAAATTTTTAAGTTTAACTCGAGAAGCACTTTCCTTAAGTGACGTAAACAACTTCATAACATTGGGTAAACAAAGCAGCTGCCTATGCATCACAGCCATTATAATCAAGTGGTTAAACATGTGTGTTTACTACTTGTGATTGCAGGATCGAGTCTGACTTTTGGGACCTCATCTTTCTAACAGTCCGTTGTCTAAAGTTTTTACTCTTGACTTAATGTTCTCTATCATACCTAGTGCATATATTTGTCCCCCACACACATATCCCCAGGATCTGGCATCACGTGAAGGATAACCTACCCAAGTGTTCCTAACTCGGTCAGGAATTTAACCTGCGCTCTTTGAGTTACTACTACAGAGCGCTGTCCACTCGGCTGCGAAGACGTAGCTGTACGTGTGTACGTACAAGAGAGGGGTGAGTGTGTGATAGTGAGAGTGAGAGAGGCAGAGACAGGGATGTGACCCGGAGTAAGGGCATGGGAGAGGAAATGGTTGATTATGTAGCTTTGCCTTCAATAGTTAGTGTGTGTGTGTGTGTCTGTGTCTGTGTCTCTCTCTCTGTCTCATGTGTGGTGGGCGACATGTGTATTTGTATCATGTTCGCCTCAAAGCTACGTGTAGTTTTGCAATTTTACAAATCTTCATGAAAATAATTTTATACATCTTTGAAATGCATTTTACACAATTGCAAACAGACAAAGGAAATTTATCATTTTTCCCTCAACCACAAAGCTTTCAAGCAAGAATGACTGACAAGACTGTTGTGACAGACCTCTATGACACCTAGTAACTTTGCCTAATTATCTCCATGCTTTTCGGAAGGTTCATTTAGTTCGCGCAAGAATTATTCAATATAATAAATGTTAAATTAGATGACGTTTATTAACTTTATTAAAAAATAATAATGCCTGGTGATAACTGCTGGACAGTGACGAACGACCAGCTTGGGGTGTCGGCGCTCACCAGCGGCCAGAAAACATGTGAGAGTTTTTGTTTTAACGAACATAAATATATCCTTATTTTTAGCTTTAGAACTGAAGCTGGTCAACCATCTTCAGATTGGTTCCACGCACGCACTCAGCTGCTTTTAAAGTGACTAAGATTTATTCAAACTTCTTGGAATGTGCCATTCGTCTGCCAAGGTATATAGTTTTCTCATTGTTTAAACGAAATGGTTACCAAAGGCATACCGGAATTTTCTAACTAAAATGTTCGGGTTTTATGTCAGTGCATGAAAGAGCAAATCGTTCGTTAACTCGTCATACGACGCTCTGTGCAATCGCAAATCAAGAAATGCAATAACGTTACTTACTGTTGAATCATCTGGTTAGAGTCCTCAAGATTCACTACCCCGCAGTGTTGTAAACAAGTGCACACCTGACAAGAGCTAATGAATCTGTGGGTGATACTTCACGCGCGACCTACCAGCCCGTCCTCCAAACAGACCCAAAAGTGATTCCATGCACCCGCCAAACCCCCTGTTTATGAATGAAAAACGGTTTACACACAACTCACAACTGATTTTGTTCGAACACTTCCGGAACAAGTGCTTCACTGACGACTTTTGTTCGAACCACAACGCTATAAATGCCCACGTACTACAAATACAAATAATTGCCAACAGAACCTAAGCGCCTAACCTAACCTAACCTATGCTTATATATGCACAATATGATAATATATTATAATATTAATTTATATTGAGAAAATTCCTGTTTCGAATGAAAAACGTGTAAACATTTAAGTATGCATCTGCGGGGTCGACCGCTGGATGTAATGGACTTGAGTCGAGGGCGGGTTGATACATGCCAACTTATCTTAAAAATAATGACCATGTACTCGTAATCCATTGCTTGTCTGTAAGTGAAAAGGCTAAACGCAACTCAAATGATTGCATTCAAACTTTCTTCGAGAAGTGCTTTGCTTATTTCATAGATTCGAATCGCACTTCTCGAAATACTTCACACACGTAACGGAAACACAAATTATTCCCAACAAAGCCAAATAACAAACATAACCTACCCTAGGTCTAACCATAGACAAAATATTACATAACAGTTTAGACTTGAGACTAAAATGCTTATTGTTTATGCAGAACATAAATATTTACAAATGTATCTTGGGAACATGAGGAGCCCAGCCTGAGGACGGGTTGGGGTATGTGGTGTACTATTGTAAACACCGACAGAACACACACCCGGGTCGTTTTATCACCGGGTGGCGACGGGTACAATGCGAGCAGCGACGTCGCCAGTGTTTAAGCCGGTAAAAACCACATAATCGGTCTGCTGCAAAAATTAGGATAAAACGTATTCAATTTTAAAACATAAATGCACTTCAAGGAAACAGAATTTCTATACAGGGGAAATTTAGAGTCAATATTATTACATATGTTTAAATATCGTATATTAACATGTATAAATAAATTCCTCAATAGAATCTAGCTTTGCTTTAGCTCTTAAAAAAACAAAGAAATATTATATTATCTTGCATAAAAAAATTAAATACCCCATAATTATGCACAAGAATAAAACCATTTTATATTATTTTAATACCTCTGATAATAGTTTGTGCAGATAAATTCAAATCAACGAAAAACTCTTTATCAACATATATAAATTACCCAGAGTACCTTATTCATGGGCCAAGAAGCCATCAACCTTAATAAACAAATGTAAATATAGCAATTTAAAGATATTAATATTAAACAAATCATCATTACCTGCATAAAGTTTTAAAAATTACGATAACAAATTACGAGAACAAACTATTATTATCTATTTAATGATCGAAGAACTTCTCTAAAAAGGAAAAAAATCTAGAACTATTGTCACATCTAAAACTATTTGGCACAATGATGCATTAAACCGAGTCAGCATCTGCAAGTAACATCTGGTCGGCCACACCTGCTGCTCAACACAAGATTCATCACCATATAATGCTAGAGGTATCAATTACTCTCGGAATATAGCACCACTTGAGGCATATAACATCCACCGTAAACACGTTACTGTGGTCTGAGAGCTTAAGGTGTGGGAAAGTGGACTGAACGAGACAACAGGGTAACAAAGCTCCAGCCATGATTCATGTGAGTAAGCTTACCACACGTGCACGGAAATGAGGGTATAAAGTACGTAATGAAAGACTATTTATTGTACATATACAATGCCAGATCGACATCTACAATGATCCATCAACACCCCCACCTCCACCCCCCCTTCACACCCCCCTACACCCCCAACTCCACACCTCCACACCCCACAACCTCCACACACACACACCCACATCCTCCCTCTGGAGCATCTTCACCTCTTAAATGGCAGAGAAAGTTCATACATCACCCCCCCCAATCTTCTCTCCCCCCCTTCCCCCCCTCCCCCTACAAACTCTTTACCATCGTTTTGTAAACAGAGAACTCAATGTAAACAGATTGAGCCATGACTCACCTGTAATTAGGCATGAGTACACGAAAGTAATCACTCTTCCAATCAATATTCCCTTTGTTACATTTACAGTCTAAAAGCTCACGAGCAAATACTGTCCCGAGCCCACACGCCCACTCCCTCCTCTACCTCACCGTCTAGCTACCTCATATTCGTGACATCTAAACGAATTATATTACATAGTATTCCGTCGTAATTTATTTTCCCCTCTTACAGGGGAAGATTGTAAGATTTTCCCTTCTTACAGGTCTGAAGCAGTTAAAATTAGAAACTCAAACGTTCAATTCAACAAACTACCGAATAGCTTACACTCTCACCAACACACCGACATGTAACAAGACTAGTTAATAAAAATTACAGTGTATCGTCACTGAACAAAATTAGTAAGGAGAAATCATCACACCAAGTAGCAAAATCATCATATATAAGCACCATTATATATATATATATATCACTTAGAACTCTTTGACCCGGCCAGGATTCGAACCCATGCCGTCCAGGATCACCCCTAAACGTACACAGTACCGTGACCACCGCACCAATGATCGTCTATAAGGATTGGTCAGTCTTGGCGCTTATTAACTAAGCTCCCTGACTGACCAACCCCCGACGACACTCATGGATCCATTTGGGTACAGTTTTTCATCAAATTCTGGCGCATGCACGGGCCGCACTGAGTCCAACATGTGTGAGAAAGCTGCATGAACGCGCAAGCCATATATCACTTAGAACTCTTTGACCCGGCCAGGATTCGAACCCATGCCGTCCAGGATCACCCCTAAACGTACACAGTACCGTGACCACCGCACCAATGATCGTCTATAAGGATTGGTCAGTCTTGGCGCTTATTAACTAAGCTCCCTGACTGACCAACCCCCGACGACACTCATGGATCCATTTGGGTACAGTTTTTCATCAAATTCTGGCGCATGCACGGGCCGCACTGAGTCCAACATGTGTGAGAAAGCTGCATGAACGCGCAAGCCATATATCACTTAGAACTCTTTGACCCGGCCAGGATTCGAACCCATGCCGTCCAGGATCACCCCTAAACGTACACAGTACCGTGACCACCGCACCAATGATCGTCTATAAGGATTGGTCAGTCTTGGCGCTTATTAACTAAGCTCCCTGACTGACCAACCCCCGACGACACTCATGGATCCATTTGGGTACAGTTTTTCATCAAATTCTGGCGCATGCACGGGCCGCACTGAGTCCAACATGTGTGAGAAAGCTGCATGAACGCGCAAGCCATATATCACTTAGAACTCTTTGACCCGGCCAGGAT
>WNGS01165523.1:32329868-32365758 GCA_020271785.1 Procambarus virginalis | reverse complement strand
ACACGAGTTCAGGCCCACCGAAAACATGTCTTGTGTCTAGGTCTCTCTGGTCTTGGGTGGAGGTTCTTGGACCTGTTCAAGGAGTTTACCTAGTTTCCTTCTGTGTTGTTAGCCTTGGCAACTGAACAAGAGGTTAAATTTAATTCTTATCGATACAATTTCTGTGGGTACCTTACTGTTTTTTTTTTTTTTTTTTTTTTTTTTTTTTTTTTTTTTTTTTTTTTTTTGCCTGCAACCTAACTGAAATAAATCCTGCTGTACATCCTGTGTGCAGGGTTTATGTCACCCTTGGGGTGAGGGGGGATTTATGTCTGCCAGGTGTAGCAAGTATCCATGAGGTCCGACCATGCTCGGACCTCAGTCTATGTTTGAGATTTACTTGTCAGCAGGCTCAGGAATTGAAATATTGGTGCTCACAGTACAAATTCTTGGTTTTCTGTGGGGAGGCTCATTGCCTTCCTGAAGCTATCCAAACTGACATGTGCAATACTAGTTTGAGGAGTCATCAGCCATGGACATTCTTGTGCCTACCGGTAACTACGAGCCAAAACCTGGTCCCCTCAGAGAGGCACATGGAGCAATGGCCTATGAGCGCACTTCATTTAGAGTATATCTTATTTGCTGTTGTTTGGGGAGGGCACCCCAAAAAGATAGGTGGAACAAAACAAACCACAAACTGGTAAAGTTTCAGTCTTTGAATATTTGATGTCTTTTCTCTGTAGGGAAGTGGAAATAGAATATAAGACTCCTGGTGCTCGAGTTAGAGATTTTCCCTTGGCTTTCAGGCCTCTTTATAAGAGTTTAGTAGCTAGGTGGGCTATATGTCAACCTAGGGAGCCCAATGTCAGTTTGTGTTTTTTGGTTGGGTAACTGTGGATCAACATTTTGTGGCTCAATTTGCTGTCACTGTTATGATCCTGGCTAATGGGACCTTCTATGATCTTACCTTAATCAGACATTGAGATGCTCTGTCCGTATGTCTTGCCCAAAAAAGGGGCTTTTCTTCTTTACTCAAAGCCTAATTTTTGTTGTCTTGCTTGCCAGCCTGCTTCTCTTACTAATAGTGTGTTCAGATTGGAAAGGTTAATATGGTATATGACATACAGATTACAAATTAGAGATATTCTCTTAATAAATTTCTTGTCTTACAGTTGCAAGCAGAAAATCCCAGAGTTATGAACCGGAGGACTCGGATTCTGATGCAGCACCAGACGAAGCATCCATTGCCATGGGAAAGATGCAGGCCGACAGTGAAGAAAATAAAAAACGGAAAGAAATAAGGAGACTGAAGCAACAGATCAAAGAAGCTAGAAAAAGAAAACAGGAGAGAAATGAACTCCAGCAGGCAGCGAAGGTGTGTAATATTGCATTGATATTAATAGCTTTTTGGTGATTGAAATAGATATAATTTTAACATAGTGATTAGCTAAATATTTGAATGATGCAATGTTCTCACATGGACATTTTTGAAGTTATGCCAATGTTGCCATAATTTCAATTTATTAGATTTGTTACTCTATTCTAAGTGCAAAATCAATCATTATTAGCCTATGAAAATTTGTTGTATAGGAGTATTTTACTTGTTTACAATTACTTCACAATATGTTAAGTAATTGTGACATGACATTAGTGTTCTTACATTCTTGCCAAGCTACTAACTTGCATAGCATTTCAGGCTGGTTTCCTAGCATTTCTAAATGATTTCCTATTCAGACATAACTACATTTATACTATCTCTTTGTTTTTATTGATGTAACTATGTCTTTATCTAATTGAAAATAGCACCCCTGTACCTTTCTAATCAGTGTTTTGCAAGTATCAAAAGCTTTGCCAAAGTCAAGGTAGACAATGTTAGTCTCATCCACTATCAACTTCAAATATGGTGGAATAGAATAGAATCAGATTTGTCAAACACAAGTGGCACTTAGTTGTGAATCATTTGTAAATCTTTTTATGGTGTAGAGGAATAGATTTTGCAATTATCAGTTCGAGCAATTTTCTCACAATAGACATTAGGTTATGTGTAATGTACTTCATACCCCACAGTGTAAGGGTTACAGATGACTTGTAGCTAGGTTTGCTGTTTTTGTGCATGGACATACTCACTGCTCTCTAGAATATTGCCTTCATGCATTAAAATAATTTTATTGATACTTATATTGAATTGGTTATAATTTTCATAACAATGTTCCACTTTCAATGCCTTTTTATTTCTTTTTTCAGCGGAAACGTCTAGCAAAACAAAGTACAAAGCGATTATCAGATAATCTTCTTAAAGCCGTAATTGCAGAGCAAAAATTGAATCCAAAACAGAAAGCAGCAACACAAAAAAATGAAAGAAAGATTAAAACATTTGAAGACAATGAAAATATAAGTAATGATGGCCCAGTGGATGAAACCATTGAGAAGGGTAAGTGCTCACCATGCTCTCTGTTCAGGGAGAAAGATGCAGCTATTAGGTTTCACCTCAAAGCTATTTTATCTGGTGCATTTATAACTCCCAGTGTTCTAGTACCCTTTTATGTTGCTTTTGACGCTGTGAACTCTATTTTTTTCCAAGCTCATTTCTCTTGCTTACAGCCATGGTAAGGATTTAGAATTTTGTACATTGCATTGAATACTATCCTATATTGTTGTCATTTATTAGTATTTCCAGCTTCTACTTGTGCTAGTAGGTGAAGCCATCAATAAGGGTAATTGATGATCCAGTGAATGAAAATGTTGAAAAGGATACTGTGTATTGCTACAGCTTAGAAATTATAGCAAAAGATCTACTGGTTGCAATTTTTTCCTCACATCTTCTGAGGAATGTCTTGCCCTGTACATTATATATGGTGACCCAACACAGCCCATGTATCATCTATGGAACCCCTCCCAACCCCCTGCATCATCTATGGAGAACCTCCCAGTCCCCTGCATCATCTATGGAGCCCCTCCCAGACCCCCTGCATCATCTATCGCACTCCTCCCAGCCCCCTGCATCATTTATGGAGCCCCTCCCAGCTCCCTGCATCATCTATGGAGCCCCTCCCAGTCCCCTGCATCATTTATGGAGCCCCTCTCCAACACCATGCATCAATCAATCTTTATTAGAACTCCAAGTGACTGATGACCCCAAACTAATAAATGCACATAGCAGTTCAGATAGCTTCTGGGAGCCTCGAGGGCTTCCCCCCAGAAAAGGGCGTTTCATTACATTCAACACTGGCTTTTTATTACACAGTTCTTGATACAGTAATTTAGCATGACTCATATAATGTACAGTACTGTAATTAAACCAGTTACATTGTAGTTCATGCTTTTTTGTAGTACAATACTTTGTCTGCCTCAAGCTCTGTGGACTATGCAAATATTCTTCACTAAATATTTTCTAAGATTTATTATATTTATACATTATGAGTGTGATTACTGTATCTGGTTTTATTTTACAGAGATGATTACCTTACAACGAGGCATTAAAGTAAGAACTCTGAAGCAGGAAACAAAGAAAAACCTTTCAATAGCCGAGAAAGCAGCAGAATTCAAACGGAGAGTGCTTTATGACGGCAAAATCAAAAGAATAGAAAGTATGTATCAAAGAATGAAGATTAATTGTTTAAGATTGAAATAATTCCATTGCTCAATAAAAGAAGTGAAATAGTTTTGGGAGTGGAGGGATGGGATGCTTGCTGCGGCTCGGCCTTGTTTTTTGCCATATCTGAGCTGCAGCTCTTCTGATGCACTCTGAGTTGGATCCACTTGTCCATCAAAAACCTCTTCCCCATTACCTCCTTGGCTCTTATAGACACTGTGACATGTATCTGTACAAATGGCTTTGTCTAGGAAACTAGGGAAGATTAAATGTGGCAGTTCTGACTCTAGCCACAATCGAGGAATAGTTCATTATCGCACAAATAATGAGCAATACTGTACCTTTAACACCATCCCCCTCCCCCAGCAATCAATAATTAGGAAAAGAAAATTTTAATTGTTATTCATTTAGTTGCTGTTGAGCACTAAGCTGCTACTGTTGTCCCAGTGCAGCACTATAAGCATTGGTAGAGTTGGCAACCTCACTTTGTGCCTAGGAAATACCATCCCCATTCCATGACTATGCTGTGACTTAGTTTTATTTTTTTTATTTTTTCAAGTTTGTTGTCTCCTGTTTTGCCAATTACTAGCTATCCACTAGACTTGTATTACAGGGCTCTCAACCTTGCAGCTGTTTCACAAAAACCTATGACCCGAGAAATATAGTTTAAGCTGTTTAGTGTTGCTCTCTCTGGTATGAATTGTTGAGTTGTTCCATTGCCTTGTTTTGCTTTGGGGACTTTTCCTCAGACCTGCTCCTTGCCTCTGAGCCTCACTTGGTGGAGATCATTCCCTTTGTCTGCTTTGTGTGATTGTAAGAGTAATCTACCATTTTCAAATTTCAATTTAGGGGTTAAGTTTTTTGGGGGGATTGTGGAAGGGGCAGGGGGCAGTTGGGCCAGGTGCAGTTGAACCTTTTTCCATGAATTCCAAGAGTCTCTTGGACTTGGTATCTCATTCATCTTCAGGTGGGGACTTCTTCGGGGGACACTAAAAAAGCCCTGAAATCACCTCAAGATAACACCTCAAGAAGGTGTTCTTGGATTGTGTGCAGTCATCTTCTCCACTCCCACAGGCTTTGGTGGCCATAAGAGACTTTGAGATCAATACTCACATTTCCTTTCTTTTTTATTGGATGACTGCTATCTGCTTCATCAGGTGGCTTTAAACCAGTCTTTAACTTTCCTTTGAAATCAATGATACCTATTGGCGTGATCACGTACAACCGAGGTCCAAAAATTGACTAATGGTGCATACAACCTAAAACACTGATCAACAGGGTTACTAAGTGTGATTTTACAGTAGCTTAGGCTCATGTGTCACACTTCTGGTATATCTCGATGAATAGTTTGGTCTTTTAGTCTTTCCCTGCTGGCCAGAATGTGACATTGCAGGTGTTGACTAATTTAGAATCATTCTGAAAGCTTCTAACTCTTGTCTTGCTTTCTTAATGTGTCTAATATTTGGGACACTGGCACTACAGTATTTCACATTGCTCGACTGCCATGTCTCCCTTCTTCAGGGAGTTGGACCAAGTGAGGTTGCCGACTGCCCTGGTCCAGAGGGCCGATTATCAGTAGTTGGAGGAGAGATCATGAACTCTATAAGTGCAAAGGAGATATCTCGGTTGACCCTGCTCTCATTAATTTTTCTGATGTCCTCCATCAAAGTCGGACATAGCAAGGAATTAATCCTAGGTGGATCATAATTGTATAACATCCAATAGGCTGGTTTGGAATATATATATAGAGGTAGTGAAATAAATATCTTTCAATGTTTAATCTCTAAACATGTAATTCATGAGTCTTCATGGTCTGTTAACTCTTGGATATTTCTTTCAGGTAAAGATCTACGTCAAATAGATGTGAAGCAAGAGAAAAGTGGGAAGAAATATATTCCCTCAAAATAAGTAACCAACTTTTAATTCTAGCTACAAGGTAATGTTTTTATTAAGTTTCAAAAGGAAATGTGAAATTTTGGTACAGTGTTATGATGTATCATGTAATTAAAATATCAGTAATGCTTTACAAATGTTAATTGTTAGGCACACAATAAAACAAAATATGCAGTAGTATTTTATTTGAAGCTCCATGCAGCATTGCATGTTACTACATATTTGCTAAACCCTGTTTTAAAATTTTTAGATAATAAACTACTAAATAAAAACTTCCTTGGCAGAAGCACAATTTTAGGCAGTTTCAAATACTTGCTTAAAATCCTCAGTTAATTTTATAGTCCATTTACAGGATAAATGGCACTGTGAATCAGCCGTAATGTTAGTCTTGTCTCTATTATATATATAGCTATTACAGTCATGCAGTACATATACATAATATTTACACTGAATACATATATAATTCTCTATTTACATAGATACACTATTCTTTACAAAATTTATAAGCTAAAATGGCTGTATAACTGAAAAAGGAGTAAGGATAGCTTACAAATAGAATACATGAATTTTAGTAATTCACAAGAGTTAAGATTAGCTGTGCGTTTCTATAAATGCATCGGCCACAAATGAGTTATAAAATTCTGTGCCATGTGAATTAAAAATGCCATTTCAGGAATTGTGGTATAAAACTCCAAATTCCAAGCCGAATAAACACAAAGGATATGGCTTTATAAACATTGTAACTGTATTCAAGGATTATTAGGTTACTCTAGCAAGTTCAATTTACTGTTTGTCTTGCGTAGGTTGGTACGCCAAGGTATACGAGGCTCTTCACAACTGTCGTTGTGTCTAGTCTCTCCAGGTTTTGGGACTGCCGTATTTGATGAATTGACTGGTTTGGGAGAACTTCCTTTTGGTGTTGTGGTGGTGGTGCTGTTCAAGTTATTCCCAGGAGTTGGTGATGGTTTTGTGTTCTCTTTCTCGGAGTCTTTCTTTAGCACCTTTGTTATATCTTGAGGAGAATTGATAACCTTGATTTTCTTGACTTCCTCTACCTTCGGTATGTATAAGGTACCTCTGTAAAAGAATTTATTCTAAGTACATGCATGATGCTTTAATTAATTTATCAAATTAATGTGTCAAGTTAAGTCTATATCAACAATTATCTTTTACAAATTATGCTTAGATTTATCTTTTGTAAATAATTTAAGAAGTTAATTGATGCATTAATTGGTACATTATAATTTAATGTCAAGGTCAGGATTTGTCAGTCATATGTCTGTTGTCAAGTTTTAGAGTTTTCTGTCAGATTAATTTCTCAAGTCTTATGGAAAACTATTAAAGTAATGAAATCTTAATTCACTTGTCAAGGAAGTGAAGCCCCTTTTCACTTCCATCCACATTGCTATGCCTGCTGCCTATATTACTCTTTCTTGCCAATATTATAATTTTGTATGCTATGCCACATGTTTGTATAACAAATAACTCGAGCTAGCTTAGTGATGCACGATTAATCCTCCATCTATAGTTGGTACTATACCATTGATGCCTTTTAATTTTAACTCTTACATGAGGCTGATATTCATGTCATCAATCTTTTATAATTACCAGATACGTTCCAAATTTAAAACTTTTAGCTTTGGTAACTACGAACAAATTTCAAAATGTGAAATGTTCCATTTTTATTGGAATTATATTCGTTATAAATACAGCTCCACTGGTAATCTGAAATAATTATTTACAGCATTTTATGAATTTTGTTTTAATAACTCTGGATATTTGTTTTCCTGCTTTATATATTTTCTAATGTGCATAGTGGTATTCCTAGAATTTATTTCACGTGCTCAAAATTAAAGAAAACCAATGATTTATTTTATATTGTAGTTAAACTAGTTTCACAATTTCTTCCATAGTTGTTTTGAGAAAGTTTATTAACCAGGTTTATAATTTATACTCATTCTCTAATAGAGAATGTTTAGCAAATGCTAAAATGGTTGCTTTACTGTAATGAAGACAAGACATGTAGTAATGCACCTATTGAAAGTGTTCCTATTTTTCTTTATTATTGCAGTAGAATTTGTTTTTTATGTTCTGAATATTAATGTTATTACATAAAAAGTAAAAAGAAAATGCCTAAATCATTTAGATTTCATAGCTTGACCCGAATCTTACTTATACGCAACGTTCCATATGCTCTGTGAGGAACGTACAGACAAAATTACTAAACCTAATACTGGGATAATGATAACTAATTAATAAATAAATGGAGCTCTTCTAACATTTATCTCTGAAGACTTTAAATGAGGAAAAAATATATATATTTACTCTAAAGCCTCCAAGGTGCTAAAAGCAATGCTTTTTATTTTTTATTTTTGCGCCCAACTATATCCACCACTCACTCTAGAATCTAGTGCTTGACGTGCAGGGCGATGCGGACTGGAGACTGCGTGCGTGCTGTGAGTGGACGGTCACTGAAACAACAACCAATGGGTTTCCAGGGATTGAGAACAAGTCCAGCAAATGATGTGATAAGACCATAAACAGGCAATGACAACAGATTTTTACAGTTATCTTAGTTTAGCACAAGAAATGAAATTATGAGCATCATAGTGTCTTGGTTTTTAATGTGAAAGTAATATTAAATGCATACAGCAGAAACTTTTACTGTTTTAACCAATACATGAATCCATAGGGATATTTTTTTGTCTACCACAACATTGCAGAGTAATTTTTTGTCTGCAAATAAACCAAGCATAATTGGCCTAGTGTAAAGACCTGTGTGTCATTCCTGAGCAAGTGACTGACATGCTTTGTTGATCCTACTTAAGATCTTCACATTCCTTCATTTCATGAAAATATTCAATGGTTAGAATTTAGTTGTATAGCATAAATGGAATAATTGTCAGTAAATATTCAAATATTACAATATTATTGGATAATTAATATTAAAAAAAAAATCTGGGGCATAATTTTTAATGGATGAAATGCTCTATAATGGGTGAAACTGCTCTAAAAGCTGTAAACAATATTGATAACGTATGTCGCCTATTAAATAAAATTAGTGATGTTCTTTACGAAAGTTTCTATTGCAATAATTAATTATTTAGCAAGTGAAAATTTGTAATGCAGATAAATTTGCCTCGTCCGCACAATGACTTAAATGCTCCTAGAAAAATCCAAGCAAATTTTCAAAGATTAAAAGGTTCCAACTGCTACAGCAAGCTTCTGAAATTGACAGCATCTGTGGAATAGAATTTCCATCCACTGCATGGAAATTATATAGCATAATGTTAGCCAAGCTTATGGTCAATTTTGTCAAGTCATGTGTTTGTCCATGTGTGTTGCATGCTGTCGAATTCTGTTCAAGCCTAATAGTTGTACTGACAAACAATAGAATTGCAAAATCAGTATTACTGTATATCCATGAATATAGCATATGAAGATAAGCATCCCAACTGAATATAGAAAATAACTTACCTTTTATGTACTGTAATGTACTTTACTGTACAGAGATTTTGTAAACGAATAGCATTTTTAAAGACTTGCAGATCACGTGAAAGTACTGTATCTCTAACCAATCCATTTAAAGCAAGAGAAGATCATACATGCTAGAGTGACAACTTTAACAAGACTGCCAGATGATGTGCTTCATTGATAAGTGTCACACCAAGTTGAACTTTCAGAGTAAGAAACATTAAAAAAGTCATTAGCACAACAGAAAAAGTACAGTACAGTGCTACATTCGAGTAATTTCTCTGATTATGTTTTCAAGACTGCTAAATGCCACAGTAGTGATTTATTTGGGAAGACCATATACTATATAGTGTATAGTAACCAAGGCAAGCCTTATTATATTTTCCAAGTAATTTATATTTCTTATACATGGCATGCAAATAAGATATACAGGACTGCCACCAGTCAACTAGCTACCATATCTATTAGCCATTAATTCACAAACTATTCCACTGAATTCATGTTATTAAGTGTGGATGCAGTGTTAGTCAAGTTGTCAACTACTTTGTTAAACTGACAATACAAGTTTTACAGGATTAGTTTAATTTCTAAGAGAAGACATTAGTGGGAAGATAACTATAGATAGATGCACCCAATGTATAAGCACAAGAGAGGAGGTACGAAACAGCTGATGAATAGGTACAGAAGACATGAAGTTGTCTTAGGCACAAAAGTTAAATACAGAAGGCAAGAAATTGTTTGCTATATACAATATGTACAGTAGAGAATGCCTGAAAAGTAGATGTATAGTTACTGGAGAGGATGTGTGTGTGTATCATGCTAATTATAAATGGTATAATACACACACAACACATGAGAAAGATACATGGTAAAAAGCTTGAAACAGATACAGAAATCATAAAATGTGTTTGTGCCAAGATTCAAGAGGCAGAATATATAATGGGGTCTTTTCTGAGCTTTACCACTTTTACTCCAGTAGGCAAGGCTCTGTTTCCATGGAGAGGATTATGTATTTTACAATATGGGTAGGTCAGCATTCTGCACCAATATGGATATTCGGTTGTCTGTCAGGTTATAACTGGTGCAAGGAAAATGCAGGAGAACATTCAATCTAGAGCAGAAAGACCTAGGGAATGACTATTACACTGTTCTCATATACATTTCAGTCTGGTAGAAACCAAATAATTTAGTTAATTGATGTAGGCAATCTTTAACAACTGCTTTCATTATTTAGTGGATGGTTCTTGTGAATGTATAAACACAGTACATGCCTCTAGACTTTTTTAGCCTACCAGATTTTTAGAGCTACCTTCTCTGGTCTGGTTTAGTTAGTACCACCACATCAGTGGATTTTCTCTTCTTTAGGATTTTGTTCAAGGGCATAGGCAATTTTGATGTGCATGCAGATTAAGTATACCTTTGGTTACTGCTTTTTGCTCGATTCTGCAATCTGCGATCTGCTCTGCATGTCCCAGGTAAAATTTGATTGTTATTTTCATGGCCTGTATTTGTCCATGAAATGTTTTATTTTGGTTATGGGTTACCCTTGGCCATTCCTTCCTGTAGTTGGACATGGACAGAATATGGTCAGATTATGGCTAACGCTTGTCTTTTTGGCCTGGACCACAGTATGAAGAGGGCAACTCCATCCAAAGAGTGGCATAATTCTGCATAGTGCCATTTTGCAGGGTGTCAATTTAAGTACTTTCATCCTGAAGGTCATCCATGCTGCCTTTGACATTCCTCCATCTGAGTGTAGGGTTGCTTTCATCCAGTGCGTGTACTGTTTATTAGGTATGGTCCGAGACTGCTAGTCTCACACTCGGCAGTCTGCTCATAATACTTAGCTTAGCAGTAGTCTCGAGTAGCTTGTCTGTCAGAAGCTCCTCTTCTCCCGGCTTCAGACTGAGTAGCCTCACCAACATAGGTTAAGCACAATGCCCATTTTATATTGGCATCTGCAGACCCAAGTTATTTGGCCCGTTCTTTCTAGTTCAGTTTGCAAACTATTTCACTGCATATCTTACTTCCAGATATGCAGAGTTGGATCAGTTTCAGGTTTCTGCTTGGATTTTATTATCCTCTTCCTTTTGTGCCCCCTTATTCCTTGAAGTGGTATAGTTGGTGTTTAAGGATTAACATTTGTCCTGTCAATCTTAACACATTTTGGCTGTAGCTTGCCCGTTCTTCCTTTTGCAAGACACTTCTATTCAGACTCGTGGGTAGAGCAGAGGCTCTTGTTCACTCCCCCTCCCTCCCAAGTGAGCAGTTCCTTTACCTGTGGCTCCTTCTGGTGTGTGATAGCAGGCTCCACCTATCTCTTGGATGATTATGTGAACATTCACTGTCCTCTTGTGGAGGGCCACAATGATAGTGATGGGTGGACTTCTGTAGGTTTTTTGGGAAGTCTGAGCAAGGGATACCATGGCTTTGCAGGCATCTTGAAATCTATTCTGGGCTTTGTATCCTCATTTTCAGACAGCTTTCCATGGCAGTTGGCAGCCACATACTCTACTTCCATATTCAGAAATGTTTTAAGGGGGTATGATGAGAGCAACAATCATTACAAGTTCAGTCCTTTCTCTTCCTTGTGTGGAACTCTCCCAAGAGAAGATCAATCCTCGAATTGGAGATTAATTCCTTTATCCGCTGTGTCTGGTTTGCCAGGTGACTAAGTCATTCATTCACTGCTTGTTTCCTTGATCTTCAGGATGCCTACTGGCATTTTCCTATCCATCAGATGCATGAATTAGCAGGAATTCCAGTTTGGCAATACCTAGCACTTACAACTACTAACTTTTAAGCCAAATATAGTTTCAAAAACTTCCTCCACCATTTTGAATTATTTTTTAAGAGAGCTTTAGTCCTTGGGACCAGTGTTTTAGTCTTCCTTGACGACCGATTCACTTGGCCTGCTGGTCATTGGCTTTGTGCTTCTATCCAGAGCATTTTTGTTTTTGCTGCGGTACAAATTTCGTCCTTTGGTGACCAAGCCTAAATTTCAACTCCAGCATGCAAAGTGCAACTTGGTTGGATTTTGTTTATGTCTGGATACCCCCTCTTTAGATTTTCTATTTGTTATCAATATGCTGTGCTTGGGTATCTATCTTCCACTTGACCATCTATTTGGGAGAGTTAAAAGACCCTACGAGTTCATTTTCTGTCGGATTTAGTTTTTCCAGTCTTCCTTACTTCCTTACTGATACGAACCTTTGGAAAAAGGACTGTTGCACTGGTACCAAACATCAACCTTCCCTAAATCCATATTCCTCTCTAAAAGGACCCACCAGAACATGGTGCTTACAGCACTTCCATTCATAATAACTTGGGAAATGTTTATGCACAAAGAGTATTACATTACATTATGCTAACAGTTTTACTTAATTCATAGCTCAAACATTGTCAAAATTAATTATGCCTCATATCTTGTCTCTAATAAACTGTGTTTATAGAAATGCAACATTTAAATAAAACACTTTGTTGTGGTTAGTTGTGTGTTATAAGTTCTCTATAACATATAGCCCTTTTACAGGGGACATTATGATACATGTCCACTTCTGTTTCCTTTGAATTATTACTGTACGTACAAAGTATTGTTATATACCATATATACTCGGTTGCAATTAACAAATTTGTTTATTGTAGAGAGGGTGACATGGGATCTTTTTCATTAAATAGGAAAGTTTCAGAAAAAAGCAAAATATTATGCCTTTGCGATTGTTTTGGACAGGAAGCCTGTTAGTTGAGGGGGAACCTCGATAAGCCTAATGGCTGACCTTCTCCAGGATGCAATCCACAATAGTAACTGTACCTAACTCCTGGGTGCCTAATCACTACTAGGGAAACAGAGGCATCGAGAGTAATGAAACATGGTCAAATATCTCGCTCTGCTTGGGAATTGCGAGATCCAGTCAGTTGCAAGCCATCTGCACTAATCACTCCAGGCTCATCTTCTGTACCAAGATACATTGGCTTTTGCATAGTATTAAATGAAGGTATACATACAGGGGATGGGATGTATGGTAATACAGACATATTAATATTGCTAAATTACATGTGTACATTTTTATATATACTGTACAGCATACAGCAACACTAAGAAACCTGAGTTTTTAGTACAGATGCATTTGTAACTGTATATAATTCCGGGATTTCACCTGAGCGGCCCAAAAATCCCATCATTCTATTCCATAACATGAGCAATAATGATAAATTGCATATGTATAGCTTATTCTGTCGCTATCTATATATTTAGAAGAGTTGACATGCCTCACTCTGGCTGTGTGAGACAATCAGAGCATTGATTTCTGGTCCTCCTGGGAATTGAGACAAGGATCCCCGATTGAGAGTCGAGAACAAAGTCAACTGACTCAATTATAATTTATTTTGCCAGGGACAGGTAGCCTGTGTGTGCGCACGCACGCACACACATGCACACACACATTCTCGAGGGAATTGATAGGGTAGATAGTCTATTTATTTTTAACACAAGGGGCACATAGGTGGAAACTGAGTGCCCAAATGAGCCACAGAGATATTAGAAAGAACTTTTTTAGTGTCAGAGTGGTTGACAAATGGAATGCATTAGGAAGTGATGTGGTGGAGGCTGACTCCATACACAGCTTCAAGTGTAGATATGATAGAGCCAAATAGGCTCAGGAATCTGTACACCAGTTGATTGACAGTTAAGAGGCGGGACCAAAGAGCCAAATCTCAACCCCCACAAGCACAATTAGGCGAGTACAATTAGGTGAGTACACACACACACACACACTGCTTATATCGAGGACCCCCCAACCCTCTCCAAAGTCGAACAACTGACTCTTCCCAGGATACATCCTCACAAAAGTTGACTAACTCCTGGATACCTATTTATTTTTAGGTGAACAGTGGCATTAGGTGAAAGGAAACGTGCCCCACCATATCTATCCCGCCTGGGACTCAAACCCAGGATTACAGATCTAGTCAAAAAACCCAACTGTACTACCGAAACCTTCCTATCACTGCTGATAATATGAGCCAGGTTGGTGAAAGTGTATAAATAGAGGGAAGTCATTAAGTCTGGCTGATATCATAAAGTGGGCTACTTTAATCAAGTAAGTAAGTAATTATCAAAAGAAGGCACCAAACCGGGAAGGCTATGCATCACCATCAAAGTGCGAAATAATCAGAGGGCGCTAAATATCACCAAGAATGCCATTACGAGAACAGAAACGCACAAGGCGAACGATATCAAAAGTATCTGATTCACCAAGAATTCTATCGTGTGACAAGTGACCACGAGGGACTACTTTAATTAAGACTTCATATTTAGAATGATTATGCACTCGATGTTTGTACTGTATAGGATGTCATGCTCAAAACTTTCATACACGGACATGCGAATACCAGTCTACTTACAAAAAGACTAATGGCAAAGGCTTTAACTAAATTTTCAATGTCACCTCTGACTTAGAAACAAATTTACTTATTTTCAAGTATATATGGTTTCAGTTAAAACAGTTTTACTATCAGTTTGTCTTCTAATTTTTCAAAATCAAACTCGCTAAAGAGCTGCATGTATAGGCTATTCTAAATTTCATGCCGACATCTTAAAAGTAATTCTTTAAATCTAAGATACCAAAATACCATTACTAGTTTTATATTAACTCTGCACAGTTCTCACCGCTTTGTCTCATCAGTTTGTTTCATCAAGAGTTGTCTCTTCCAAGGTGGAATTGATTGCAAGCGCTTCTCCTCAGCCTCCTGTAGTCGCGACTCTTCTGCTTCTTTTTTGGCTTTCTCAGCAGCTTTCCGGGCTAGCATCTGGCGCTTCCAATCTGGGATTCTGTTACCTGCATTGTCTACTTCTGGCACCTGTATTAAGAAAAAACTTTTAAAATTCAGTATTTATATGTATTTGATGAATTTGAAGGAAGTAGAATAGAATACTCAGGGTTTGTACAAAAGTTTCTGCAAACATTCAATACATACAGAAATATTCTTTTGGATTACCAAAAGCTATATATCTCATACAGGAGAGTTTCTGAACAGTTAGGTTTGTATGTAATGCATGTACGTAGGGATGTCAAAAATGGTTTGGTTACAAATTTAGAGAACTTTCCGAGATTAACACCTACATACATTAATTGAGAGCATTTTGGTCTTGTTATCAAACATAGTTGAGAAATTATATAAAAATAGGTTTACTCCTACCAAGCTAAATATAATATACTGTCCTTGTCCATTTGGCTTCAGACCTTAAAAGATCACCAATGATACCACAACATACATGAAATTCACCCTCTGACTAAAATGAGTGCCTATTTGGTTGGTTTACTGACCTTCGAAGGACCATTGACTTTCTTATTAAAAATTACTTCTTTAAAACATCATTAATTGGAGGTCAGGGGCCACTTAAATTACAACAGATCTTGTTGGTGTCTATGGCCGAGATATGTTGTCTTTAATCAGTTTCCTACAGTAATAATAAGCATTGACATCTCCTAGGGTAGTATGTTTGGCAGTCTTTTTTTCATATGCTCTACAACTAATGACTTTCCAAATGCCTCCCAATGGCATAAGTAAATACTGTACTCCAGCATGCAAAGCAAAACATCCTAAGCTTGGTAAATACTGAACTACTTACTTATAATATAATATAAATACACACACGTGTATATATTATATATTATTATATTATTATATATATATATATATATATATATATAATATATATATATATATATATATATATATATATATTATATATATATATATATATATATATATATATATATATATATATAATGTCGTACTAGTAGCCAGAACGCACTTCTCAGCCTACTATGCAATGCCCGATTTGCCTAATAAGCCAAGTTTTCATGAATTAATTGTTTTTCGACTACCTAACCTACCTAACCTAACATTTTCGGCTACCTAACCTATAAAGATAGGTTAGGTTAGGTTAGGTTAGGTTAGGTAGGGTTGGTTAGGTTCGGTCATATAACTACGTTAATTTTATCTCCAATAAAAACAAATTGACCTCATACATAATGAAATGGTTAGCTTTATCATTTTATAAGAAAAAAATTAGAGAAAATATATTATTCATAAAAACTTGGCTTATTAGGCAAATCGGGCCTTGCATAGTAGGCTGAGAAGTGCGTTCTGGCTACTAGGTACGACATATATATATATATATATATATATATATATATTATATATATATATATACATACATACACACAACACACCAGTTGAACCTGTACATCCAGTGATTGACAGGTTTGAGGTGGGACCAAAGAGCTAGAGCTCAACCCCTGCAAGCACAACTAGGCAAGTACAACTGGGTAAGTACATACATAGATACATGCAGCATATATATATTAATTACAGGCCTACACAACTACAATTTTCTTTTATAGTACACTGAAGTACTGAACACATGTAACTTACTTGATCAACAAAATGTACAGCAGAAACTGTCTACTCAGTTCCTTTCCCTCTAATTTCTCATGAAGTTCCTCCTCCTTTGCACGTTCGGATTTCAATTTTTTGATGCCAGGAATGTCAACACCCATCTTGAGCTCGGCAATTACGTCATTTTTTGCAGTAGTAAAGGCTGCCTCGGATGCTGTTAAATGTACAGTATAAACTTAAGCTAAGGACATACAATTTAATAAAATATGTTGTTTAAACCCAATAAAAATTAAGCTTCATATTCAATTCATACATTATCAATTTAACAAATTTCTTAACAATATATACAGCTTTCAATAAACCCTAACTTACTAATTGGAACTCGCAGAGGAACAGATGTTGGTTTTGCAACCTTAGTCTCTATCTTTCTCAGTTGTACACTCTGTAGGTCTGTGACACTGATTGTGGGCAAGACTGTTTTGTTACTGCTGGTGCTGTTGGTAGGGTGTTGTTTCGGCTAGGGAGTGTATTTGTAGCTGATGCTGGAGGAGCAGGTGGAGCAGGAGGAGGTGGTGGTGTATTTGCTGCAGTCTTGGTTATCTCTTCCTCAGTTGCCTCTGGAATGGCTGGCAATGGTCCAGGAGGAACAGTAGCTTGGGCAGCATTGTTAATATTCAATGGTCCAGGAGGAACAGTGGCTTGGGCAGCATTGTTAATATATCGGAAGTATCAGAAAGATGTAAAGTGATATCATTTACATGGGTTGATCCATTTGGAGACTTGGCATCACCATTTGAGGGTGAACGGCAAATGTTTCCTCCCAAAGAACGAAGGTACTCTGAAGGTTTTATGAGGCCAGAATCTGACGGCTGTGTAGGAAAACTTTGGAGGGATAAATGGTAGGGTTTTCCATTTACATTATGTGACTTTCCAAGCTGTGGGGATTGAGTCAGATCCTCATTTGAACCTACAGAGTCCCTATCTTTCCCATCTGACATAAATTTTCCATACTGTTCTGCAACCTCCAGTGGTAGAGACACAGGTCTGTCCAACTTCTTGTGCCTGAAATGAAAAAGCAGTATACTGTATAGGCAAACTAATACTGCACAAACATTATTTCTGAATATTAAAATAATGTCAGCTCTTGTCTTTTACCATTCATTCATTCATTCATTATTATCCAGTCAGAAGATTCCAGACAACAGTGTTTAATGAATTTACAGTACATGTTAAATTATCTTTATATACCCTGTATCATCTCTCCCAACTCTTCTAACAGGAAAAAAATATGTAATAAAGTGGGCTAATTCAGAATCTTTACTGCAGACTAGCATGCTAGTCTTAGTGATACCAGTTGAAGCTTTCCTGAAACGAACATAAGAATATAGGAAGAGGTTGATGATTAATCGCCCCTGTAGTTATGCAAATAAAGTAGCAAGAAGAAATGACAAAGTATTTATGTGAATTAATTTACTCATGACTGTCAACCCTCAGGGTTATGTGATCTCTGGCAATCTAACAAATCTGGTTAACTAGCTGCTGGCTGAGTATACTATCGTTTTGGGCAGGGGCACAATTGTCTCAAAACACTTTCCCTGTTCAAATGTTCCTAGTTTGCTTGTGCACATTGGTAGGCTCAAATTAATCAAAAGCTATGAGTGGAACTAGTATGTCAGTCACTATTAATCTTTTATTCTAGAAAGACATTGTACAGAGAGGAAAGCTCTAATGCATTCACGAGTGGTTTTGACGATCTCCTGGAGTGTGACCCAACATAATGCAACAAGACTAACATGGAAACCTAGTACAGTATTCTATGTTAGATTAGCGTGTGGTGAGGATTAGCAAGTCTTTGATTTGCTTAAGGCTTGCCATAATTGGAGAGCCCACTTACTAGAGATGAGAGCAGTTTCTCATGGTCAAAGTGAGTTCATTCCGAAAGAATGTGCGACACTATTTTGTCAGAAAATAAACTCATTTAGTGAATCTCTGATTTCTAAACACATTTTTCTGCTGTGTTCTTAATATGTTTTACTTGTTTTTGTGATCTATAGAATGAAGTATTAGGGAAGCCTTTCTCTTTACTTCTCTTGTGGCTGCACCTTAATTTCACTTGTGGATTCCAATACCCTAAAGGGTGAGAAGGGTTCATAGATATTGGATGACTGATTCCTATTCATTCACAAGTAGCAGACTATTGTCATACACGATATTCTTAGCACCATTGTTCATTCATTAAATTGTCTATTTTGTCTTTTTTTGCAGGAATGTGTTGGTAAATGATTTGTAGGACCAATGAACCACCAACTCTGGATGGCTCTACCTCCTTGACCTACTTCATTCACTTTCCACTCAATTGTCATCGTCCGATATGAATGTAGACCCACCATCATTCATCAGCTATCTACTGACATCTCTGCTGCCATAACTACATAATCTTACTTGTCTCCCAGCTGACTCCAGCACATCATAAAGCCTACTGTGGTTCTATGTTGGCTGCCTAGATTTAAACTAATATCTAATTTACAAATTTGTTATAAAATTCTATATTTATTCTGTCTTTATGATTCAGGCATCCAAGTAGAGTGTAAAGGCAATGAACAATGAAAATTGTACTGGAATATCGTCCAGTACAATAAGGATCCCGGTAATACAGTCAGGTTCGTTTTTGACTCGCAATTGAGAAACCGGGTTCAAATCCTGGGTGGCACAGAAATGGTGAGAAGCATTTCCTATTACCTCATGCTTCTGTCTACCTAGCAGTAAATAGGTACCCAGGAGTTAGTGGGCGTGTTGTGGAGTACATCCTGGGGAGGGTCGGTAATTTGACCCCTGGAAGGAACCTCGATATAAGCCTAACAGGTACGGTATATATAGATACCGGCTGGCTGTCCCCCAACAATGAATTATTAAATTATTATTACTACGTGTATTTCAAATTAGCATATCTTTTGCAGCCTAAATGACTAGTGGCACTTCAATCACATTAATCGTATCATTGATGAATATGGTGCATATCATTTGCTCCCTCTTCCTCCCATTGCTTGTCACATGATCTAGTGTTCAAATTAATGCTTTTGAACTGAACTAATCAAGCACCATGAGAAAGTATAAACAATGCATCATGACATGTCCACTCCTCCACATACAAAATGTGAAATAAATTTAAATAGAAAGAGAGAATACTGTATGATGACCAAACTGCCTCTCTAAACTACGGATAAATAAAATTGTAACTACCTTTAATGGATCCATTTTCACTCCTATGAGAATTTCTTCTGATAAACTCTGATGGCCGAACTACGCTTCTTCGCTGGGACCTTCATCTTCTCTTTCCTCTAGTGGTTGTGGTAGATCTGGGTGATGAAGGTTTGGAGGAGGCTGGAGAGTGTCATCCACCTCTTGTGTAGTCCTGTGAGAGGATGAGGGCGAGGTCCTGGGGAGGGAGTAGCCGATGGCATTGGGGGTGGAGGAGGTGGCTCTGAATTGGTTCGAGTGAGAGGGGCACGTCCCTGGTGGTGGTGATGGACACTGCTGGAGGGTGTAGTGGGCACGGAGAGTGTCGAGTGTAACTGGCGCCTCCCGAGATTTCCCCGTAACATTTCTGCCGCTGCCATCACCAAATCTGAATGAAATATTGAGAGATGTTACAATGCGGTACTCTAACTTTAATATACAATACACAAAGATTTGAATATGTTTATTACACTCCTAATGGCATAATAACAGCTTTAATTATACATTATGCCAAAAATAGTATGGGAAAACATTCTGAATAATGCAGCAGAATTCATCCTGAGCAGGTGACCACCAAACTTGAAAAGCAAGTTCTTGGTACTGCATGCTATAACGAACAAGTTCAAGCACAGGGACAATGGCCAGCCAATGCAAATTTGCCCCAATATTCCCAATGACCTTAGCCCCTCTGGCAAATAAAGGGACTATGAGTTGAAACTCTTAGGTAATAAATAAATAACTAAAAATCCATAACTTCCAAGATCTAGTTCCTCATAATTACTTTTCTTAGAGACAGAAAACCTGTGTATACATATATAATCAAGTTTGTATTAATGTCCCCCTCAAAGTTGAATTACTGACCCTCACCAGGCAACCTGTCCTCTGACGAGTAATCTCATTTATACATTATGGTCCCAACATATTACAAACACTACTATGAAATTTACTGGTCACAAATACCCACATTTTCTGTGCATTGGTAGCTTAGGTTTGGTGGGTTGCTTGGTTTGTACATTTCTGTTAGGTTAGCACTTTGTATTTTGTACACGGTGGCAAATCAAGAGAAGGTTTCCCCTGGATTCAACACCACAACAGTTACCTAATCTTACCTAGTTACCTAATGAAACAAACATTTCATTTCATTTCAATTAATTTACTCATTCATTTACTGCTAGGGGACAGAGACATCATGTGAAAGGAAACGTGCCGAACCATTTCGCTTCCCAGAGACCGCACTTGGAATCCTCAATTGTGATTAAAAACGTAGCCACTATACATAACGATCCAAATTTTGAAGTGCCCTTTGCAGCCTTTGTTACCATTGTGCCTCTGGGGAACTCTAGAAGACACAATATCTCTATTAATATTCCTTCAAAGAGAACTTAACTTACATTAATACTGCAATCATCAAATTTGAAGGTGAAACAAAGATCTAAAGTAGGAAGCAAAACGACATTGAGGCCTTGCAAAGTGATTTACACGAACCACTAATGGTAGGAAGACTGGGAAGATCTTTTTTTTTTAATGTTGAAATGTACAAGACCGTACAAGAGAGATATAGGGCCATGACAATACACTAATATACACGACCATGCAGACGAGTGATAAAGAAAAAGGGGCTTAGAGTTACAAGTTGCAGTAAAAGCCAATAAANATACTTGCTAGGCTTAAGGTTTGACAACTAGTCGGGGTACGGTTACACAACTGGTCGAGCTTTGTTTACACAACGGTCGGGTTACACAACTGGTCGGGGTCCGGTTACACAACTGGTCGAGCTTGGTTACACAACTGGTCGGGTACACAACTGGTCGGGGTCCGGTTACACAACTGGTGGGGCTCCGTTTCACAACTGGTCGGGCTCGGTTAAATAGCTGGTCGGGCTCCGTTAAATAACTGGTCGGGCTCCGGTTACACAACTGGTCGGGCTCCGGTTAAATAACTGGTCGGGCTCCGGTTAAATAACTGGTCGGGCTCCGGGGGTGTCACTTGGGCTTTGGGTTGTGCATGTCGGGCTTCGGTTCGTGCAGGTTGTGATCCAGAGGAGTTTTGTTTTCATGCTAGGCTTGCGGTTAGACAACTGGTCGGGCTCCAGTTTCACAACTTGTCGGATTCCGATTACATAACTCCAGGGATGTGACTTGTTGGGCTTTGGGTTGTGCATGGATATGCTCCGGTTCGTGCGCGGTTGTGCTCCGGTTCGTACATGGTTGTGCTGCAATGGTTGTTTGTGTACTAGTGTTCCAGGTTTGTTTGCTAAGGCTCTATGTTTATATGTTTGCTAGAAATCCGGGTTTCTTTTTTTGTTTATAGTTCAATTGTTTGGTGGAGCTAGGAATGAAGTTTGGTTGTGCTCTGGGACTGTTTAGCTTTGTGGGGGTTGGATGAGATGTATACTTGCTAGGCTTAAGGTTTGACAACTAGTCGGGGTACGGTTACACAACTGGTTGTGGTTACACAACTGGTCGGGGTCCGGTTACACAACTGGTGGGGCTCCGGTTACACAACTGGTCGGGCTCCGGTTAAATAGCTGGTCGGGCTCCGGTTAAATAACTGGTCGGGCTCCGGTTACACAACTGGTCGGGCTCCGGTTAAATAACTGGTCGGGCTCCGGTTAAATAACTGGTCGGGCTCCGGGGGTGTCATTTGCGCCTTGGGTTGTGCATGGTCGGGCTTACGTTCGTGCATGGTTGTGATCCAGAGGATGTTTGTTTTCATGCTAGGCTTGCGGTTAGACAACTGGTCGGGCTCCAGTTTCACAACTTGTCGGGTTCCGATTACATAACTCCAAGGATGTGACTTGTTGAGCTTTGGGTTGTGCATGGTTGTGCTCTGGTTCGTACATGGTTGTGCTCCGGTTCGTACTTGGTTGTGCTCCGGTTCGTACATGGTTGTGCTCCGGTTCGTACATGGTTGTGCTCCAGTGGTTGTTTGTGTACTAGTATTCCAGGTTTGTTTGCAAAGGCTCTATGTTTGTGTTTGCTAGAAATTCGAGTTTCTTTTTTTTGTATATAGTTCAATTGATTAATATGGCTCCATATAGTTGGTTTCTTGGGCAAGTGGAGGGTTTTAGGTAGGACTAAGAAGATTTTTGTTTGGTCGAGCTAGGAATGGAGTTTGTTGTGCTTTGGGACTGTTTAGCTTGGTGGGGGTTGGATGAGATGTATACTTGCTAGGCTTAAGGTTTGACAACTAGTCGGGGTACGGTTACACAACTGGTCGAGCTTTGGTTACACAACTGGTCGAGGTTACACAACTGGTCGGGGTCCGGTTACACAACTGGTGGGGCTCCGGTTACACAACTGGTCGGGCTCCGGTTAAATAGCTGGTCGGGCTCCGGTTAAATAACTGGTCGGGCTCCGGTTACACAACTGGTCGGGCTCCGGTTAAATAACTGGTCGGGCTCCGGTTAAATAACTGGTCGGGCTCCGGGGGTGTCATTTGGGCCTTGGGTTGTGCATGGTCGGGCTTCCGTTCGTGCATGGTTGTAATCCAGAGGTTGTTTGTATGGTTCGTTCATGCTAGGCTTGTGGTTAGACAACTGGTCGGGCTCCTGTTTCACAACTTGTCGGGTTCCGATTACATAACACCAGGGATGTGACTTGTTGGGCTTTGGGTTGTGCTTCGGTTCGTACATGGTTGTGCTCCGGTTCATACATGGTTGTGCTCCAGTGGTTGTTTGTGTACTAGTGTTCCAGGTTTGTTTGCAAAGGCTCTATGTTTATATGTTTGCTAGAAATTCGAGTTTCTTTTTTTGTATATAGTTCAATTGTTTGATATGACTCCATATAGTTGGTTTCTTGGGCAAGTGGAGGGTTTTAGGTAGCACTAAGAAGATTTTTGTTTGGTCGAGCTAGGAATGGAGTTTGGTTGTGCTTTGGGACTGTTTAGCTTGGTGGGGGTTGGATGAGATGTATACTTGCTAGGCTTACGGTTGCACAACTGGTCAGGGTCTAGTTACACAACTGGTCGAGCTTCGGTTACACAACTAGTCGGGCTCCGGTTACAAAACTTGTCGGGCTTCGGGTTGTACATAGTCGGGCTTCGGTTCGTGTGTGTTTGTGCTTCGGATGTTGTTCGATTCATTCATGCTAGGCTTGCGGTTACACAACTGGTCAGTTTCCAGTTACACAACTGGTCGGGGTCTGGTTACACAACTGGTCGGGGTCTGGTTACACAACTGGTCGGGGTCTGGTTACACAACTGGTCGGGGTCTGGTTACACAACTGGTCGGGGTCTGGTTACACAACTGGTCGGGGTCCGGTTACACAACTGGTCGGGGTCCGGTTACACAACTGGTCGGGCTCCGGTTACACAACTGGTCGGGCTCCTGGGTTTCACTTGCATTATCCTCTTTGTGTAATGAAATTTTAAAATAAAGTTACATATATATACACATATACTAAAAGAATAGGGGTGGTAGGAGAAGAAAATATAAGTGTTCAGTGAGGATCCACAAGGTCTTCTCTTGGTACTCTTTATGTTCTTCTCCGAGGGTATGGGTCCCTACACTTGCACCAGAGGTGGTACCCCTTTTAGGTTAAAAAAAATATACGTATATATATATATATATATATATATATATATATATATATATATATATATATATATATATATATATATATATATATCGTTAGTGTAAAAAAAAAATTGGGCTACTCTTTATTACAAATTCGCTACTTTTATACCGTCAGCTCGCTACTTTCGGCAATTAGTATCTGGCAACCCTGGCTTTAGGCATTGTATGTACTAGCTCTATCTATAAATCCATCATTCTTTGTAAAATCTCTTGTATGTATGTACCTTACCTAAATAAACATTTATTTATTATATTATTATTTATAGGAAACGTCGCGCCCAACCATGATTTTGATTGTTGCCGCCGAAGGCGGCTAGTTTATTGTGCACCCCATACTCATCCTGTGAGCGGTAGCGCAAGAGCTTTACAGAGGGCACAAAAGGTCTTTATCAGACCTCATCTTAGATTATTACATTAACACTTACATCTATCCTTCACACCTTATAGTTACAATGTCAGCTAGTTACAGAGTGAGTGCTATTTCAAGAGCTACATATTTACAGTAAGTCATCATACATTAATGGTAGGTCTTATCGCTAATACATAATAGTTTGACCAATGGGGACATTACAGAGTCATAGGGGAGCTTCTGTTTCTTGTTTGTCTTCAAAAATACACTACTTATTTCTGAATCTCATATGTCGTTCATCTACTGGAAGCGAAATGTGGATACAGTGCAAGTATTTCAGGTAATTTTCCCATGGTAATAAGATAGGTTGCCATATCATACAGAGTGAGCTTAGATCTATCTCTAAAAGGCTCAATTTTACTACAATCCAAGATAGTGTTCTAGTGTGTGTCCCTGTCTTTGTCCACACACTTTACACTTTACTTCATCTAGATCCCTATACAAGCCGAACTGCCAGAGATACTTGTAGCCAAGTCTTATACGAGCTGTGACAACATCTGTTAGTCTACTGACTTTGTTACTTGCACCATACACATGTTTTACTTCACACATTTCAATGTGATGGACAATGGACCTGCTAATTCCAGTTTGCACAGTTCTACTTTCTTCAAATCCATCCAGGAGTTCTCGTCTAATGACACTTTTAAGGGACCTATTTGATAACTCAAGATTCCGTTCAACACTGTCTTTATTTACTGCAGCCTTAGCAAGGGCGTGAACTTTGTCATGTTCCTGCATGCCAATGTGAGAAGGAATCCACAACATTTTTATATTTACCCTCTTGCTAAGTATTCTTATATATCTACGTCTAGCTTCCAAGACAAGCACGTTATTACTTGATTGCAAACTGTTTATTGCTCGTAGTGAGGAAAGGGAGTCAGAAATAATTAAGCTGTCTACTTCAGTGTTGTCAATAATTTCGAGTGCTACCAGTATCGCTACCAACTCGGCCTGCATAGTGGACGCCCAGTTACTAATTCGGATATTCCTTTCAATTGTGCTGCCATCGGGCTGATGAGCAATAACAGCTTCCTGCCCTCCCTGTAGCTGTATTGAGTGATCCGTCAGTGTATATTGTCTGTGCAATGTTGTTTTCAGCTTGTATATTGTGAATGTGTTCTATGGTGCTTAATTTAGCAGCAAGCTGAGCATGAGGGTTGTTTGTGATTAGTTTCTTGGTGGGGTATGCAGGGGTCAGGATGTCAAAAGGTACTATCTGCCAGGGTGGAAGGAAGTGCTGAACTCTTTCATCTGTATATACATCATGCAGTCCCATCATTTTAATATGAGTGGCTGTTCTTTGAATCCACTTAGACTCGCTAGTTCCATTTCGTATGTGTTCTAACAGAGCAACTGACAATGTTTTTGTTATCACGCAGAAGCTTTAGTCCCATCATAAGATTAATTTCAAATATTCTATCTCTAATGCTAAGTATATTTAATTCTTTCCGCATGTTGAGAACTTTGGTAGTTATTGGACAGCCAAGTATAATTCTGAGTGCTTAATTTTGCATTTTTTCAAGTCTATCAATACTTTTGCCATTTTGCAGGACCAAAGCTGGTGCATGATAGTCTATCAGAGACCTTATATACGCTAAATACATCATTCTTGCTATTCTAATATTAACACCATATTTCGGGCTGTACCCCACTACAGTTCTGAGAGCCTTGAGTCTGTCTCTACATTGTTGATGTAACTTATTGACTGCAGTTAAGGTACAAGGGACATAGACTCCTGTCCAGTCCGGGATAATTACCGATAATGAATTGGGTACATTACCTACAATATGACATTATACTTTCTAGTTCACATCTAAATATCTTCAAGAATTTTGTCATATATGAAGTAAAGATTAGGAAGTAGACAGGATTATTAACAAAACTGAAAGACTTTTATTGTAACTGTGAGTTATTCATTAAATTTACTCTTAGATACCTATCTATTGAGTTGATGCAAAACATTTAAATTAACTAGATATTATAATATATTTCCTCTTCTTTAAAAGTATTAGAAAATATATGCAATAAGAAATAAGAATAAAATAAGGTGCAATTTTGCTACATCTTACCTAATATGTTAGATTAAGGACCTACCCGAAACGCTATGCGTGTTTGCAAGAATGTAAAAATACCAATCTTATGTAATCTCTCAAACCCATTGTACCTTTTCAATTTTAAGTAAAATATAGAACTGAGTTTGCATAAACACAACATCCCGCCG
Source organism: Procambarus virginalis (assembly GCA_020271785.1). Classification (NCBI taxonomy): domain Eukaryota; kingdom Metazoa; phylum Arthropoda; class Malacostraca; order Decapoda; family Cambaridae; genus Procambarus; species Procambarus virginalis. Next base: position 32,338,976 of record WNGS01165523.1, on the reverse strand, counting down.
CCGTACAGTGCAGCAAGTCTCCCTCAGGCGCATCCGATCCTTCGATCGTCGTCGCCCCTAAATCAACAACAACAAGTCTCCCTCAAACATACACCACTCCTCTATCTACACCATAACACAATAAACAATTTTGAAATCTTGTCATTCTCAACATACTCTGGCAGTAATCGGGAGGATAAATCCTTCATGCAAGCTCCACCTACCATCAAGAAGAAGTAAAAAAAAATACAATTGTTATTTGTTTACATTTCTTACTACACGTGGTCGCTTGTACACTGTTGACGATGGTCGTGAGTGGTTCTTTGCTAGAGGACTGGAGTAAGTAATGAAGGTTGTTTTATGGTATAAATTGACATAGGACATGAACGCGTTATCTTCCTCATCCATGTTCCTCGTTCCTCACCCACAGTCCTCTGTTCATAGCCTTAGTCCTCGCTTGTAGTCCTTGGCTGTCTCACCCGCAGTTCCCACTTGCAATTCCCTTTTCCGCCCACAACACATAGTTTCCTGTCAAAATGCCCCAACAGACAAAATATGATGTACTGTAAATCTTTATGTTGCACCTTGTCAATAGCAGCCTACCCCATGGACTGCGGATAGCCAATATTGGATTCGTCATCAGGATGACGAATCCAACATTGGCTACCCCCCGTCCAGTTTTAACACACTTTTGAACTTACTGGATGTGTTAGGTTAACTTAGGCTAGGTAAAAGCTGTGTTAAGCTACCATAGGTCAAGTTAGGCTAGGTTAACAGGCCATGTGATCATTTAGGTCAGGTGTGAGTTAGTAAAGTATTGTCTCAATCAAACAGTTTGGATACCTATTAGGTGCTGTGCCAGGTAAGTAACATACCCAGTAATTAAAGAAATTTCTCAAGTATCAAAGACTAGTAATAAATGTTAAGAGTTCACTGTTGACAATTTTCTAATTATAAGTACAGTATATCATTATCAAAGAAGGTGCCATTCTAGGAAGACTATGCAGCAACAATTCTTCTTAAGAAAGTGCTAAAATTTCTGAGATTGATGTGTCCATTAAAATAAAGCAGCAGTCCCATGAAACGGTCCCCATGGCGCAGTGGTAAAATACTCACCCAGCGCTTCATGAGCGTTTTGGTTTGGGTTCGTGTCCTGGCTGGGGAGGATTGACTGGGCGCCAGTCCTTAACTGAAGCCTCTGTTCACCCAGCGGTGATTGGGTACCTGGTTGTTAAACCATTTGGCGGGTCGCAATCTGGGGAAAATTAGGATTAAGGAACCGCCTGAAACGCTGTGAGTTCTATTGGTTGTAAAAGAATGTAAGAAAGCTTGTATATATGTATATAAAAAAAAAGTAAAGTATTCATACTTTTTTGGCCCCTAATGTTACTTTAAGTTTGGGGCTAAAACTAAATTTGATCTAGTCTTTTTGGCCTAAATTCACACTAATCCAGACTAAAATCTCAACAAGTGAATCAGCAGTCTCCGTGGTGTAGTGGTAAGACACTCGCCTGGTGTTCCGCGAGCGCTATGTCATGGGTTCGTATCCTGGCCGGGGTAGATTTACTGGGCGCAAATCCTTAACTGTAGCCTCTGTTTAACGCAACAGTAAAATGTGTACTTGGATGAAAAAACGATTCATCGCGGCGGGGGATGGTATTCCAGGGACCTGCCCGAAACGCTACGCGTACTAGTGGCTGTACAAGAATGTAACAACTCTTGTATATATCTCAAAAAAAAAAAAAATTACTGTATATCCAATGTATTATGTAGGAAAGCCTTACTGCTCAATGTTGGCTTTCATCTATTTACACCACTTGTTATTACTATACATGAAAGGGATCAGGGCCAAGTTGCTTTACTGCTTTCCAGTTGTATCATAACAAAGTGTACCATCTTTATTTTTATTTTCCCTGGACTATGCTTATGCATTCTATTTGGTTGGATTAGGTTACATTAGGTTAGACTAAGTTTAGTTATCAGAGGCTTGGTTAGGTTTTGGTTTAAATTGTTAAAATTGGTTTGATTAGGACAGATTAGATGCCTTAGGGTTTCATTTGGTTCAACAAAATTGAATTTTTGTAATATGGGTTTTCTTTAAATTCTCAGAAGAAAACAAGAGTTTATCTAATAGTAAGCCAGTTAATGAAGCATTTAGCACTAAACATATTGGGTAAAGTCTTTGGTATACAGCTCACTAAGGTAAGTTGCCAGGTTCAAATCCAGTTAAAAAGTTACAGTAAAATTTCTTGGAACCATCGATGATATGTATAGCAAGAGAAAAAAGTAATCTCTTAAGTACCCTTTCCATTACTGCCCACAAGATGGGTATGGGGTGCATAATAAATGAACTAAACTAACCTAACTTAAGTTAAACTAAAATTCATTGACCAAATAATATATGTAGGAGGCTGGATATAAAGCCCTGAATGAAGAGATGAAGTGCCAGCGGCTCCTTTTTTTTCAGAAAAAGGGTCCGCTGGAGCTTCGAGTTTCCAGTTAATTTAGGGAAGGGTCCGCTGGAGCTTCGAGTTTCCAGTTAATTTAAGGAAGGTCCGCTGGAGCTTCAGGGTTCCAGTTAATTAAAGAGTTCTTATGAGAAAAAAAATTCAGAGATCTTAGAAGTTGTTAGTTTCTTATGAGAAAAATATGTTCATAGAAGTTTGATCTTATAGGAGATCTTATAGGAGAAATAATTTCAGAGTTCTTACCGAGAATAAACTTATATTTTAACCGTATACGTTTAAGTAGAATTCTTACTTAGAAACGAGTATGTCTGTATAACTAAAACTGTAGCTTTAGCCAGCTACATGAGACGTCATTAATTATCCGGCCATCCCTTCCACCCCCGCCCTACCTTACCTCGCACCCCCCCCCTCCCCCTTCCCTCCCACCCCAGTGTCACCTGTTCCGACCTCTCACCCTCCCGCCAGTCCATTTCGTGCCAGAAGCTGCACACAGACATATCGCGGATCTCTATGGGATTTTTTTATTTTTATGTACTGTACACATTCACATTCTTAGCCTAAGCATATATTCTTGGATTTGCATAGCTGATAGAGTACTATATATGTATTTGCAAGACAGTGGCAAGGTCTTACTATGACCAAATTTTTGCAGATTTATACTTATATATATTTATGTGTTAAAATTTGAACTCCATATTAATTTTAAAGCTGCTTAGTGTTATGGGTAAAGTCATCAGTCCTTGGCCACATAAGAAAGTGTTTTGTGTTTAAACTGGAATAAAAGAAATACCATTAAGCATCTCATGCTTACCAGAAATTGTCCACACCATTTCTGGTAATGGCCCATTTGTAAATTAATTCATCCTTAAATCCTAAACATGTTAAGTATACTATGATCGACAGTATATTGTATCCAGCTACCATTCAACATCATTGCAAAATATTNTGCCAGATTGGCTACAAGTAGCGAATTGGGCTACTTTTGAGAGCCCCGCGCTCTCAAATTTTTTATTTCGCTACTTGCTACTTTTTGGGCTAATTTAAAAGCAAGTGGGCTAATTTGGGCTATTAATGTTAAGCAACTTAATGATGATATTTATGGTCAGATGCAACACAAACAAGCACCCCGCGATAGCAGCCATAGACTGACAATTTAAATGCGAGCACAGCACGCAGTATATCCTTTTACGACCAAAGATCACATTCACTCCAAAAAAAAATCTTCCACTTACGGGCTATTCATGCCTGTGCCACCACCTCTTGGGTAGCTTAATCTTCATCAATCAATCACAAATAAGGAACAACGATTTCAAGTTCAACAAGCCACAACTTAGGACAGAAAACAGGAGATTTTTTTCACCCATGTGGGACTTAACAATGCACAACTACCAAATCATCAACATTATCGTGGAGTTAGAATCCACCAATCCCTGATAGTTGTACAACAAGTGGAAGCTGCAGTTATAAAAGCAAACCAAATCCTTTGGAATAGTCAAACGAAATTTTGACGAAGGAAAAGGTAGTTATACAACTGTATAAATCTCTGGTGTGCTTCCACTTGGATTATTATATCCACGCATTGAGACCTCATCTTCAGAAAGAGCTATCTGCTTTGGAGAAAGTGCAACACCGGGCGACTAAAATCTTTCCCGAACTAAGTCGACTTTCATACCGGGAACGGTTGAGGGCCACAGGGACCAGACATGACAGGGCTGCTCTCGGCAAAACATTTAAATTACTGAATAATTTGGAAGATATTGACCCAGAACACTTCAAAAAGCTAGATGTAAGACGAACAAGGCGCAACGGTTTCGAGCTCAATAAGCCACACTGAAGGATGGAAAATATTTGTTTTCACCCATAGAATTATAACGTTGTGGAAATGCATACCCGCCGAAGCCGTAAATGCCAAAACATTGTTCGATAAAATCACCAGGGCAAATAGGGGACATTTGACAAGCCGTCGGCTTCCTATCCTCACTGAGAGATAATGACTGGTAAATTCAGGTAAATCTTAGCTAATTAAATAATCCTGAAAAGTTTGCATATTGAAGGCAGGGCTATGTTAGCAGCATTATATCTCTAAGCAAAGCAATGCACTGTTGCCCTCCAACCCAGATGATGGGCACTGGTTCCCATGTCTGTGGACCTATACTTACAACCACGTTCTCGTCTCCTCCCAACTTTGGTACGACTCTCAACTTTGGTACGGCTCTCAACTTTGGTACGGCTCTCAACTTTGGTACGGCTCTCAACTTTGGTACGGCTCTCAACTTTGGTACGACTCTCAACTTTGGTACGGCTCTCAGTGTGCTTGGTAGAGTAAGGGGGGGTGTTTGTCTGGTTAGGTGAGATATTTGTTGACCAAACCACACGCTAGAAAGTGAAGGGACGACGACGTTTCGGTCCGTCCTGGACCATTCTCAAGTCAATTGTGCATTCTCACAATCTACTTGAGAATGGTCCAGAACGGACCGAAACGTCGTCGTCCCTTCACTTTCTAGTGTGTGGTTTGGTCAACATATTTCAGCCACGTTATTGAGACTCCTCGTCTGCAGGTGTTTGTTGCTTGGTCAGTATAGGTACACAACTGGTCGGATTCTTGTTACACTCGGACACGAGACGATTCGGCTAAACTCATTTTCTGTATTAAATCCGGATGTATTGCTATGCTAGGCTGTATTACGCTATGTTATTAAGGTTAGGCTGCATTGGGCTCGGTTGAATTAGATTGGTTTGATTTGGGTTACGTTAGGTTGGGTTGAGCTATATTAGTCAGGTTTCAAAATTCAAAATTCCACTACGCCACGGAGCAGTCTCTGTGGCGCAGTGGTAAAGCACGCGTCCGGCTCTTCGCCAGCCCTTTGACCTGGCTTATCCTGGCCGGGAAGGATTGACCGGGCGCTAATCCTTAACTGTTCACCCAGCAGTGAATAGGTTGTTAAACGATTTGGCGGGTCGTATTCCGGGGAAAAAATTAGGATTAAGGACCTGCCCGAAACGCTATGCGTGCTAGTGGCTGTACAAGAATTTAAAAACTCTTGTTTTATATATAAATAAAAAAATAAACAAAAATCCGCCGACGAATCTTCTTGTGTGCGATGAAACCTTGTAACTGGCATAATTAAAATCTTAACTTAAATAAGTCGTTTGTTAGACAATATATGATATTCAGATCTATAAATTACTTTAGAAAGGCCTATAATGCATATACATATTAATTTACACATTCCTGGCGCTATACGCTAGGAATTTCAATATGGCGTTCAAATAATTTTAGGCAGGGAGTCTCTGGGTCGGTTGGACGCTACGGGTCATCGACTGCGACCCGGTCAGTCTTCAAGAAGCAGCGGCGGCGTGAGGTGTGTCGCTCCCGTGTAAGTAAGGCTGATAAGTTTTTTTTTCTTTTCTTCAAATATATCTGAGCAGTTGGGAGGTACGCATGAATATATAGTCTACCTCCACCTACAATGCTTAATGCATTATACATTTGCTCGCTATTATAACATTGAGTTTTGTAATGTGTCGAGGGTCATTGTTTCCTTATTTTTTTTTCATCCGGGTTCTGCAGTATTCAAATGTTTGTATTCCACTAATGCTAAATAGTCTGTCCTCTCTCGGATATTGTGGAAGATTTTGAGGATCATGATTTGCCAACATTATATGGGTAGGATATTATGTAGAATACACTTCCCCATTGTTAAACTACCCCGTCGTCAGGCTAGGCTCGTTAACGAGGCGGTCGTCTCCCCCCACACCCCAAGACGCATTTTTTTTTTTTTTTTTGAGATATATAAAAATATATAAATTACAAAAGAGTGTGTTACATTCTTGTACAGCCACTAGTACGCGTAGCGTTTCGGGCAGGTCCCTGGAATACGATCGCCGCCGCGAAGAATCGTTGTTACAACTAAGTACCCATTTTACTGTTGTGTTAAACAGAGGCTACAGTTAAGGATTTGCGCCCAGTAAATCCTTCCCGGCCTGGATACGAACCCATGACAAAGCGCTCGCGGAACGCCAGGCGAGTGTCTTACCACTACACCACGGGGACCTAGCCATTTATTATCGACTTCCATGTACTGTGTATTAAAAATAGTTTTTCGTGTATAAATTAATTTTATATTCTATAATTAATTAGGCGTATAGTAGGTTCGGTATTTAGGTTCTGTTGGCAATTATTTGCACTTGAAGTATGTGGAGGGTGAAGCATTTACAGTTGCCTGTCCTCAGGCCAGGCTCGCCTACGCCGCCGCCCGACCCAAAGCCGCATTCGTCAATTTTATTGCTGTGTATTCAGAATTATTCTCGCGTATAAGGTAATATTATTTCATCAAGTTAATAGTTAACAACTAAGTTTAGTGACAAGCGACAGGCCACTGTACAAATACTGCAATAGTTTAGTTTAGTTCATTTATTATGCACCCCATACCCATCTTGTAGGCGGTAGTGGAAAGGATTACAGAGGCACATAATGGGCTCAGGGACTGAACCCCACAATTCATTTAGCTAAGCAAGTTACAATCTTGATACACCGTTTACATTTGGTCAGGTCTACATCAGCAGATAATGAGAATTCCCAGAGATACTTGTAACAGAGTATAAGCCGGGCAGTAGTAACATCTAGAAGTCTGTTGATAATATTGGATGAACCATAGATGTGTGGCTCCTCTTGCATGATAGTATGATACTCCAACAGATGAAGAACTTCCCACCAGGAAGGAGCACGGACACCCCTCCGGGAACTGAATTTACCTGAGGCCCACTAACACTAGTGGCCTGGATAAGGGCAGTAAGCCGACGGCTTGTCAAAGGTCCCCACATTTGCCCTGATGATCTTTTCCAGCTTTATTTTAAAACCCAGCAGAGGTTTGGTGTTTACTGCTTCGGCGGGTAGGCGGTTCCACTGGTTTACAACCCTGTGGGTGAAAAAGCATTCTGGCTTGTTGAGTGTGAACTCGTTGCTCCTTGTTCGTGTAACATCTGACCTTTTGAAGACATTGTCCTGATCGACATTCTCCAAATTGTTTAGTATTTGAAAGGTTTCTATGAAGTCTGCCCTGTCATGCCTGGTTTGTGGTGTTGTTAGCCCTTTGGCCCTCAACCGTTCCTGATACAACAGATGACTAAGCTCTGGTATGATTTTTGTCGTAAGACATAGCTCCATAGCTCTGGTAAGACATGGCTCCAGAACAGCTGTGTCTTTCTGAAGATGAGGTCTCCATGCCTGGATGCAATAATTCATGTGTGGGGCGCACCATCTACAGTCTAAGTAGACCTAGGCGTGCGGTTACACAACTGGTCGGGGTCCGGTTACACAACTGGTCAGGCTCCGGTTACACAACTGGTCGGGGTCCGGTTACACAACTGGTCAAGCTCCGGTTACACAACTGGTCAGGCTCCGGTTACACAACTGGTCAGATTCCGGTTACACAACTGGTCAAGCTCCGGTTACACAACTGGTCAAGCTCCGGTTACACAACTGGTCAAGCTTCGGTTACACAACTGGTCGGGCTCCGGGGATGTCGCTTGGGTTGTGCATGGTTGGGCTTCAGTTCATGCATGGTTGTGATCCAGAAGTTGTTTGGTTCGTTCATGCTAGGCTTGTGATTACACAACTGGTCGGGGTCCGGTTACACAACTGGTGGGGCTCCGGTTACACAACTGGTCGGGCTCCGGTTAAATAACTGGTCGGGCTCCGGTTAAATAACTGGTCGGGCTCCGGGGGTGTCATTTGGGCCTTGGGTTGTGCATGGTCGGGCTTACGTTCGTGCATGGTTGTAATCCAGAGGTTGTTTGTATGGTTCGTTCATGCTAGGCTTGTGGTTAGACAACTGGTCGGGCTCCTGTTTCACAACTTCTCGGGTTCCGATTACATAACACCAGGGGTTTGACTTTTCGGGCTTTGGGTTGTGCATGGTTGTGCTCCGGTTCGTACTTGACAACCCAAGGGCAGTAAGCCGACGGCTTGTCAAAGGTCCCCCCATTTGCCTTGATGATCTTTTCCAGCTTTATTTTAAAACCCAGCAGAGGTTTGGCGTTTACTGCTTCGGCGGGTAGGCGGTTCCACTGGTTTACAACCCTGTGGGTGAAAAAGCATTCTGGCTTGTTGAGTGTGAACTCGTTGCTCCTTGTTCGTGTAACATCTGACCTTTTGAAGACATTGTCCTGATCGACATTCTCCAAATTGTTTAGTATTTGAAAGGTTTCTATGAAGTCTGCCCTGTCATGCCTGGTTTGTGGTGTTGTTGGCCCTGTGGCCCTCAACCGTTCCTGATACAACAGATGACTAAGCTCTGGTATGATTTTTGTCGTAAGACATAGCTCCATAGCTCTGGTAAGACATGGCTCCAGAGCAGCTGTGTCTTTCTGAAGATGAGGTCTCCATGCCTGGATGCAATAATTCATGTGTGGGGCCACCATCTACAGTCTAAGTAGACCTAGGCGTGCGGTTACAACAACTGGTCGGGGTCCGGTTACACAACTGGTCAGGCTCCGGTTACACAACTGGTCGGGGTCCGGTTACACAACTGGTCAAGCTCCGGTTACACAACTGGTCAGGCTCCGACGCTCGGTTACACAACTGATCGGGCTCCGGGGATGTCGCTTGGGTTGTGCATAGTTGGGCTTCAGTTCATGCATGGTTGTGATCCAGAAGATT
>WNGS01165523.1:32267900-32279793 GCA_020271785.1 Procambarus virginalis | reverse complement strand
CTCTCTCTCTCTCTCTCTCTCTCTCTCATCTCCTCTCTCTCTCTCTCTCTGTCTCTCTCTCTCTCTCTCTCTCTCTCTCTCCTTCTCCCCTATCAATTATCCTCATATCATCTTCTCGCCCAACACCCATTATAATCCCCATTTCTCTTTCACCAACCGATCCACTGGTACCACTTCACCTTGGAAACACTTCTGATGGTCGCCCACGGTGCATGGCTTAGCGTAACGGAAGTGCCCCAAGGTAGCGTAGATTCCGCCGGCTGTGCTAGGGACTACCCTCAGTCACCTGCAACGGTGAAGTGGCCATTAGAATAAAGTCACCAGTGGAACTCAGAAATAGACTTTTTGAGGATGAGGCATATACATGGTTTACTTTGGATAGTTTACCCTGTTATACAGCTTGCCCAGGTGATTGAGTCACGAGATATACCTTGGCCTGAAGTATGTTGACCAGACCATCACACTAGAAGGTGAAGGGCACGACGACGCTTTCCGGTCCGTCCCTGGACCATTCCTCAGTCGTTTGTAGTCTTTATACGCTTACCCAGAATATTTATACGTTTCTTCAGATGGTACCCCCTAGTTGCATACGTGTTAAGCATTGTCAAGTAATGTTTGGTTAATATACAATGAAATCATAGCTAACATCTTTCATTATTATGGCAAACATCTATGGTACTACATGTTATCAAACTGGAATGTTGTGGTGTGAAATAATGCACTTAGCCAAAAAAAAAACAAAATGCGCACACAAAACATAACTGTAAAGGAGAAAGAGTAAAAGTATTATAAAAACGAGTAGAGAAAAAAGCGATTATAATCTGGCTAACCTAATGTAATCGAACATTGTCTGCTTGGTTAATTGCTACGCTAGTCAACTGGGTATAGTAGTATAATTTTTTGGGGGCGCCTCCTTTGCTTGACTTTCGACATTTTCATATTTTGTACAAGTTACATTTTAGACAAATTTGGATTAAATCAAAAGCAAATTTGCCAATTTCTGTTTAACATATTTAACTATTATCACTTTCACACACTATTTATAACACTTTTATTCTCACACCCAATTTGACTCACAGCTCACTCACATCTCACACACATACACACTCACACTACACACATCACACTACACACACCTACACCCTCGACTAAACATCTACCCACACTTACTACCTCAACTATACCGTTCAAATTTTAATCAACTGCGGATGCTGCGATCATACATCTGCACATCACTGCCTTGACAATCCAACAACAGTCGCAATCACACTCGCACCACCTACACCTATTCACAGGCCTAATGCACCCATTGATGAACATACTGCCCCTATCGCACTTGACCATCTACTGACTGCACACTCCCCCACATCATGTCTGTGTGTATTTTGATGCAACTGTCGGTGTGTGTCGTTGTGTGGTGTGGTGATCTGCCAGTTGACTGGAATTCACAGTGAACGTGCACCCACAGTAATTACTGTTGGGTGTTGTGTGTTGTTGTGGTGGATGTATGGAGGGTATAATGAGATGTAGTGGATGTGGTAGTGGTGGGTGGTGGTGGTGGTGTGTGTGTGTGCATATGTGTGAGAATGTGTTTGGATGGTATATATGTATATGTGTGTTGTTGCGTGGACATTATCAAGAGTGGACGCGGGGCACGTGTAATCTCCCTTGGATCCCACCTACAAATACCTCTACAATCTCCTCGTTACATCCAGAGTGTGTGTCGCTAAAGTCTCTCGTTAAATTCTATTACCTCTCTTGATTACTTAACGTCTGAGCAGTTACTGTAATTACAATGATGCTTGATAACGAGGAGGAAAAGTACATTAACAGAAGTTTTCGGACTGATTTCTTGATTCCAGACAACGGAAGTAGTAAAAGATTACGAAAACCAGGAAATTTTTACAAATTTGACGATGGACATTAATTGGACACAACTACAAACTTTCTAAACTGAGATTAAACAAAAAATAAGAAAGAAAATGACTGACTTTTCATTAAAATATCTCCTTCGCAACAAAAGCGAAGATAAAGTTGGTTTGCTCGCTTTGGCTTTCTCAAATGAATTAAAAAAAAGCCGCTTCAGTAAAGCTTTCATCCTTTAGGAGAGTTTCGAGAAAAGCGGATAAGATATTTGTTCTAAAAATTGAAACTTTGAAGTAAGATGATCTATATTAAGCTTTTTGTATCTGAAATATAAAATGACAATTGTTTCATAATATTTCATAATGAAATAAGAACACGGAGCAAATAACATTACAGTAGGCCTATTGGCCCAAGCAAGACAGACCCATAATCATAGGTCTGTTGGCTCAAGCCAGACATGAACGCTGCAATAGGCTTACTGACGAGTTCGAGATTTGAACTCTGCTTAGGCCTACTGGCAATACCAGGCAGAAACACATGAGCACTGCAATGTTCCAGCTAGCATATGCCCGCCAAGAACTCAACAAAAGCCTACTGGCCTATGTGAGGCTGGCCTAATTTATACCAAATTGTTTACACTCATGAATCTGGCTATCCCCCATTTAGAACTCTTCAACTCTCGCATAGACAGTGCTTATATACGTTACTTTAAAACAAATTATTATATTTTAATCCGTTATTGGGACTTTTGCTTTGATTAAATATTCTCATACTACGATATACCCTATTATTTTATGCGTTTAATTAATTTGATAATTCATATCTTCCCACGTTCTGTGTTCTACCAGAGAGAAAACGCTAAGAATTACGACTATAGCCAGATTTCTGTGTGATAAATAAATATTCAATGTTCATAAGATGATGATGCATTTCGTTGCATGTTTTAGGATCATTTCTATCCATTCTGCATAGCTCAGGTAAGTCTCACTGATGCAAAATAAAATTGTAGGATAATTTTTTCATTCATATTACTTGTGTTTTTAGATATTATACCAGGTGTTGTGTTGGCTTTATTCAGTACAACAATACACTGTTAATTTCGATTAAGGTCTTTATCAAATATTATTCTTAGATCCTTTGTACTAATCAATTCATAAATATGCCGAAGAAAATAAATTATATTAAATATATTATGAATAATGAAGTCCTAGCACAGAACCAGGATTTACTTGTGTTGTGAAGTTACTTGTAGCCTACCTGTAGAACTTTCGAGAGTTCTACGAGTCAGTGCCCAGGTAGTCTGATAAATCACTCAATAAAAAGACACATTTAACTTGTAATAATCTCACGAAAATTTCTGTACTGGTACTCACCCTTGTACGGTGCCCTGGCGGAGTTTGATGCTGGAGTCTTGTGCCCTGGACCCGGGGGGTCCAGACAGAGCACTACAACCAGCACTACCATGAGAGACCATCTTCTTGGATCCGTAGGTATGGATGAGCGTGTAACTGGGTCCATGGGAGGCCCTCTAGCGGGTAGGATGGACACAGAGGACGACTCTCGACGGAGCAGAGCTTCCTGATGCCGTCTGTTAGTGCTGGAGCTCCGTGGCCAGGCCGTCTGTCCGACCATTGTTGGTGTCAAGTCATTTCTGTTTTTCGGGTTATTTACGCCGGGTTTGCAGGGAGTAAAGGTGGCTTTTCGGCAGCTTTTTGAAAATGGTATATTTGTTCTAATCAGATCTGAAAATATAACGCTCATATCTAAAAACTTCACTGTTCTTCTATAATTTGTATCAGAGGCACTGTAAATACCATTGTTCCTTTTTCTTTACTTTATAATTTAGAAACAAGTTTATATATATATATGTATACTGTTCTATGTAAGTTACATGGTGGTTACTTCTTAATAGTCAAGAGCTCAAGAGCTTTGTGGTGGCGGTCCTCGTCATCACAATCGTCAGACATTATTTTTTCCCTTGGAATCTTTGTGTGTCGTGCACCTGAAAGATAACATGCAATGAACACTCCCAGGCGCACTCAGGCATCGAGACCTACACATAAAACTATACAAACCTCTACACATTATTTCATTTTCTCTACTCATAAGGTTTCTCAAACTTCTACACATTAGGCTTCCAAGTCCATTACACACAAGGCTTCAAAGCCTCTAGACATCAAGCTTTCAAATCCACTGCACATAAGGCTTTAAAAAGGTTAAGCAAGTCCCAGCTGTGTCTGGGTACAAGTGACAGGATGAACAACCCAGCGGGGTTTCTTCCTATGGGGAGTGTTGTACATGCTGCTATGGCGGTGTGTTCACTCACAGGATGAGTGGCGCTGCCCATAAACTCGCCCCTCGGGGGAAAACTTAAAGGTCTACGACATATATGATCCTAAGGAAAATGAATAAAATAGACAAACATACTTCAAGGCTATATACAGTAGAGCGAGGAACATATATGGAAACTAGAGACACGAATTTGTAATTAGAAATGTTAGTAAGATTTTCGCAAGTTTTGGAGTTATTATTAGTATTATGGGTTATAAAAATAATTGGGCTGTAGCTACCTAAATGTAAAAACTGTTAATATGATAATAAAATTAATCGCTTGCGGCCCAGAACGAGAGGGCTCTAACGATGTCATCGAGAAAGGGCGGAGGGGGAAGGCACCCTTACACACGGCAAAGTACCAGAAGAGGATAGTGCGAGAGATACTCCGAGCAGCAACTAACCTACAAGCCGCAGAGAAGCGAACGTGGGTAAACATAGCGACAAAACTAGCCAAATCCACTTTGTTGCGACTGAACGACATCCGGTGTGAACGACAGGTCGGGAACATGCAGACGCCCTAAATGCGCATGCCGGAGCACACACAAAAACTACAAGGGTGAAAAGGAACTTTGGGCAAGGGGTCAGCTCTCTGGTTCTATCGGTGGAGAAGGCTGCCAGAAGTCGTGAGGGTGGGAGAGACAGCATCAAAAAAACGAAGAACCACAAGGGAATAGGAGGGAAGAGCAAAACAAATGGATCTCGGAACTATGTACAAAATCTGAGTTGACAGGTTTAGACAATCAAGTGCTGGTAAAGAGAGGGGGGTCGGAGGCACAACAAAGGAACAAAAAAGTCAAAAAAACCGCAACGGCATACCGAATCTAAGAGTACAATGTGGGGGGGAAATGACAGCACAGCCACTAGGCCCAAGCGGGTCTGGTCATCTACCACTCGTTACCGGGCAGGGGCCGGTCCTCCAATAAACGACGTTATGGGGTCGTGACGGAAACAGCTCAGCGACGAATATAACCGCATGCCAGGGGTAGTGGGGCTGACGGCGGGGGGGGGGGTCAACAACATCGGGGCAGGCACGAAAGGGGAGGGGTCGTGACTAGTATTGTGTGACGGGACGGACTGGCAGGACACAAGAGAGGCGAAAGGCAAAGGCGGTAGATCAGGAAAATAACGAACAGACGGGCAATTTGCCAAGGGGGGGGGGAAAATCGGGTAGAGAAAGGGATACCTGCTATAGGGGGCCACGTCGACAGGCGTTGGAGCAGGGACTCGACGGGCCCTAACACCCCAGGGAGGCAGACACACTAAGGAGACTCGTGCAAAACCTCCCCGGGGAGGGGGGCGAGAGATAGATGTAAGAGTAGATAGAGAGAGGCATATGAAGATAGATGAAGATCGACTAGAGAAGAAATACGAAGAGAGAACAACCGCGAGTGGGGAACAGAGAAGCGAGGACGATGATGGAAGGGCCCAAGTGGGGGAGGGTCTCTTTCGGTCGAGATCCCCAATGCCCCCCCTGGAACGGAGATCTTTGGGGAGCCCCTCCCGCGCGAGCCGAGGAGTACTATTCGTGGCATTCGTGGGACGATGGGGTTGAGGGTAGGCAGGAGACTGGAAGAGGGTAAAATAAAGGTCAGATTAACGATGCTCGATCGCGGTAGCTGGGCTACTCGCGCCAGGTTCAGTGGTGCAACGAATGCGTGGGTCAGATGCTCAATGTCATCAAAAGGGAGATATTAACAGTGAAAGACAGAAGGTGCGGTAGCTGATGTGATGGGGTAACATCTAGCAGGCCAGGCGTGTGTGCAAATTCAAACGGGGCGGTGGTCAGGTGTTGTGGTGGTGGGGTGGGGGGTGGGGTAGTTGGGGTGGTGGGAGTAGTTGTGGCGTTGCGATGTCGCGGGGGGGGTGGCGATGGGAGAGGTAAGGGAAGATAGGCTCGGGGAGAGATCGGAGGTCTGGATTGTTTACAGTGTTGTGGCGTGGAGAACGGGGAGGAGCTACTCACTCGTGTCAGAAATGTATTCACACATCTTTTATCCCGACGTGATAAGGTATGAGGTAAGAATTAACCGTCGACAGAGGGAGAGGCAATCTGGCCAAATTACAAGGCCGTATTGACAGTAGTTGCCACAATGCGCGTTGTTTGATCTCATTGCGGCAAAACCAGGTACCGCAGCAGTTCACGAGGCGACCGAACCCGATTCGTGCTGACCATGTCATAAGCAAATATCGCGGACGCAGTGTTACAATGGTTCCACATTGTAGCATGTGACATGGGGCCCAGCAGACGCGGAAGCGGGCTCGGGGCCTCGGACGATGGGCGTAGCGGGTGTCGACGCCAAAGTGCGGGAAAACAGGGATCGTCTTCGCTGCTCAGGAATGGCAAAGCGGAAAAAAGACAGCATCGGACACCAACCGGAGGGGAAGGTCCATCTCGGGCACAGAGAACACAGTCGTAATAGAGTAGGCAAGGTTCTGCTGTTGGGGGTGGGGGTCTGGGCGACAGAAATGACAGGTCGCAGTCACACGAGTGTACAGAGGCGGAGGTGGAAGAGCGTACCTGGGAGTGGACATCGGTGAAACGACAGGATGACAATAACAAGACAGACATGACCATTGTACAGACATTCCTAAATCAAATATCGACGACAGACATAAGAACAGATGAATAGTACACCATTCGATCTACAAGCTCAAACGGGGATCAGCTGAGTCGCAACATAACAAACCCACACAGCTAAGTCATGAATGCCGCGACAGAGAAGGTTGACATCAAAGGCATCATGGTTCTCGAAGACGAGTGCCGACGAGCCCGACATCAGACAATAACTCTCGACCCAGTGATCTGGCAAAACAAAGGATAAACACGAGAACAAGAATAGGGAGCACAGACAGCAAAACGCACTCCTCAAATACGACGGCAGAAAGACAAACCTTCACCAACGAACAAATCGAACCTCTTGGCGAACACGCCAGCCTTAAGAACGGCTCACCGCGGAAGATGGGCATGAGAGCTCGAAGGCACCAACCGAGGGGCGAGTGGAAATTGTAGAAAAGCCAACATAAAGATTCGGGGGGGGGGGGACTTGTACCGGAGGGTAAGGTTCCGAAGGAGCGGGAAACGTTGAAACGGGCGTAAGTCCGACGGGGGGGCGGCGAGGGCTGAGGGGCTGGCGGAGGATCAGAGATCTAGTCACCACACCCGGCGAAACCAGGGATGGCGGGGAGACGAGGCGGCGGGTAAAGATGGGGAGTGGATGGTGCGGTTGGGAGGAACTTCGGGGGGGGGGGCGAGTGGAGGGCGGGGGGGATCGCGGACAGATCGGGAGCTAGGGTGAAGGAGAAGATTCGAGGAGTATATAGAACGTAGGAGAAAAGGAAAGGCGGCAGGCGGGGGCGGAATAGAGTCGTGCGGAATGAAAGGATGCGCGGGGGCGACAAAAGTGTAAGAGACAGAGAAACAGATGATAGCGCAAAACGGAATGGGGTCTGAAGGACGATGCTGACGTGGGTGGAGCTGGGGAAGGGGAGTTCTTGCGGTGAATGGGGAAGGGCGCGGGAGAGGTGAGGCGGGGTGATGGGGTGACCCAACGCAGGCAAGTATCGTGGAACGGGGTGGCCCGCGTGGCCTGCATCCGCAGTCTTGGACAGGTGAGGAGGAGCTACGGGAAAGTGGAGGGCAAGGGCCGGGGGTTCGAGAAAAGTCAAGGAGGGGGGGAGCGGCGGGGGGGGGGGGCCAAGTAAAGGCGGCAATGGAGTGCAAATCTGAGGTTAACACGGATGAGGGCAAAGGATAGGAGACCGGAAGCGCGATGGGGCAGCTGCTGCGGGGGGTGGACATGGGGGGGAAAGCGGTCAGCGGTCCTAGCAGGCTCGGGGGAGTAGAGGGAAGAGTGAATCGTCGCTTGCTGCGTTGGCGCGGTCTGCAATCTAGCGAATGAGGTGAAGATGGACCCGTGAAACTGAAGGTAGAATATGGGGGGGAAAAAAAAAAAAGGCATAACGGTGAGTGAACGGCAGTTAAGGGAGGTATGGGGGGGAGATGAGGGGAGAAGGGGGAAGGAGAAGGAAACACCCTTGATGGGCGAGATGTGTATATAACAGAGGCCCCGAGGGTGGGGGTGTAGTGTGGAATAAGAGCCAGTGAATACAGCATAACGTAAGAAAGTTGCGTTAAATCGCGCCCTTTACAAATGTACAGCGGACGCACCGACAACACACATCACAAACAACAACACACACACACACACACACCAAACACACACACACACACACAGACCACACGCCCCCACACAACACACACACTGAATGCCACTAATAAGGAAGAGAAAGCTAGGTACCAAGATGTACAATAGAGGTATAAAAGAGAAACTTCACTACTACTGATGTAGTGACGAAGTAGAATGAACAAAAGAAAATGGTAGACGCGAGGAAAACCCATACGCAAATCTTATATGTAATTGACCAACCCCCAGGTCTCTCAGTAGAGATACAGCTAATTTGAGCGACAGCCTTCATCTTAAAAGGGCGGTGTTCGATTCCCAATAATTCAGTGGATGGGGACACTTTTCCCTGTTAGCTGTCCGCTTATCCCAGCTCCTAGCCTGGTCTTATATCCCCTTTAAGTATTATTGCCGTACTATATTTTACCACTTTACCAAAGGAGACGCAAACATATACGCTCAGACCACTTGATGGGGGATGCGAGACCCAGCGCTGAAGTACCCATTCCCAGCCAACAGTTAGGTGATAAATCTGCTGGGTGATGATCGTCACACAACCGCACTGGACTTCCTCGCAATGATTAAAATCTCGCGGGAACCAGAGAATACAATGTGAAGCCTAACTCCTCACATATCCTCACGAGGGCTCCTGACATCTTCCCATCAGCGTTGTGATCCCCTTGAGAAACGTTTTATATATATCGAGCCCTTTCTAGTACCAACATTCCTTACATAAAAGGTTATTTTAAAAAATTACTGGGATTCGAATGATAAAAGATCTAGTATGCCACTAAAGAAATTCTTCTGTCTCTAAGTGTGTGCCACTTTACTTTAATCAAATGGTTTTTGATAGGAATTGCGTGCTGCTCAAATTTAGTCAGCATTTAAGTTTTTTCGTGATGAACAATCCCAAATTGTGTTGCATAGTTATAGAGAATAACGGACATTATATTGTCTTTGTTCTATGATTTCTCAGCTTGGGTTAAAAACCCTCTGCAAAAATTCTATATCTGATCTTTTGAGAGTGGAGGAGTTGTACAAAAGTATAGGATTAGATGTCATCAATTTTCTCAAGTCTTGAAACTCAGGGGTCATACATCCTACTTGAGGTTCGGATATTTTTAGATTTATAATTTAAAATAATAGAAGTTTCTCCTCAGGCGCAAGAAGGGAAACAGTGGGTAAATACATTCACAAGAAATAATGACTTCGCATCCTCGGCGACCTGCACGTGCAACGGTGGCAGAGCCGGTCATCTTTACGTGGTGGTGTTTCCAAACAATTCTCCCGCCGAGCCTAAAGGTTTTCGCGTCCGTTAAAATGGTCAATGTAAAGGTCCCTCCGAACCGACCAAGACAGAGAACGCAAAACAGAAAACGGGAGACAGAACGTCACATTCGCCGGTCCGGGCTTCCACTTTTTTTTTAGGTACATGACTTATAGGCCCTATGGAAACAGCAGTGCGAGGGAAAATGCGGTTCTTTGTAGGAGAACAGGGTATAGCCCACGATCCTCTACAAACCACCACCGACCACACACATCACCTAGCTACCGTTAAGTATCCTCACTCATCAACCACTACGTTTCAGCCTAGCCTACACCCTCAAAACCGGACCCTACACACTCCACGCGGCAAGGTGTTCCCCAATTTTTAACCCCTCACCCTTCACCTATCCCACACATCACTCACCCGACGCCGTTACGCCAGCCGATACAATCCCACTCCTAACAAAAGAAATTGTCCCCCCTCCTTAATGACCGTTACTTCCTCACTTGATGGCGCGCCTTTATTATTTTTAAGCAAAAAAATGTTAGCAAAGTTTTGTTTACGTCTATCTACTGGTTAATCCCCAACGGGTTTGTTTTACGGTCCCGAGCGTGGTAACCCCCCACAGCTGTCTTGTACGTGACGTATAGACATGGTAACTGTGTACCCAGTGCAAAGCGTTAGGGCTTTGCGGCATCCGGTCGTGTGGCTTGCGGGTGCTGTATGAAGGCGATAAATAGGAAGTAATATGCTAACGTAATAGGAAAGTAATATCCACAGATACCTCCATAGAGAAAACCGTTTTTGTTCGGTGTCAAAGGGAATATTAAATATTTTACAACTGCATATCCTAGTCGAATAGTTTGAAGCAACAAAGCCTGATTTCCAGATACAGATGAAAATATTAATCTGTGTTCTGTCAAACTGTTCAGGAGTCACGCCTGGGAGCTGCCTCACCCAGATTTGCCAAGGATAGGTTTGGTACGGGGACGGACCATAGGTAAATTCGGTACACAGAATTAAATTTCTTGTTAAGAAGTATTGCATATTATAACCCGCCCCGGCCATTTTCGGTGTAATAAGTGGATTGTCAATACTGCTGTAGCATCAACGGGGACTTTTTTATTAGAGTTCCCAAAATATAATAGGCGACCGCAATAATTGTTCTTGGCTTGTTTAGAATAAAATTTCTGAGAGAACTTGGTGAAATGGGAAGACCGAGTAGGGGAGATTTCATTGGGGGTGGGGATAGATCAGAAGGGGGGTCGATTGGGTATGTTGAGGATAGAGGCAGACTATCCCATAGAATCGCGGGATACCCCTCCGAGTATATCTAAGAGATATGAATATAGTATATATATATGGAGGAGCAACCCAGATGAGGGCGGCTGTAAAGGCCACCCAAACAAAGACTAGTATAAGTACCACGAAAAATTCTTCATCCACCTCTTCCCACTCTTCCATCCGTTCCTTTCGTCCTTACCGCTTTCCAGCCTAACCTGTCACTGCAGCTTTTGCCCCTCTCCACCGTCGACCACCATCTTCCCCATTTAGGTGTCCTTCGCTACGGTTCACCAACAAGCTTCGGACCCGGATAGAGAGTTTGCATGCACGGTGAACCCCCTTTTTAAATGGCTGCAATTGTCCTGTGGATTGACTGAGAGTGGTTAGTAATGGAGCGTTGGCCGTGTGTAATTGGTTGTTGTATTCACCTAGTTATTCCACCTAGTTGTTGTATTTTTTCAGCTTGATTTAGTTGTTTTTAGCTTTGCGCTTTGGTCGCCTGCATTTCAACTGTCAATCAACTGTTTACTTAACTACTTCTTTTTCCCCCTTTGCCCCCAATCACACACACTGACAACCACCAGTCAACACGGGGCCGTGAAGCTGGTTTAACACCCAGGTACGTATTTGACTGCTAGGTAACAGTGGCAGTCAGGGTGAAAAAACGTTTTGGCCAGATGGGTCTGTGCTTGCTTCGTGCGGGACTCGAACCCGCGACACAGAATAACGAGTAAGTGTACACCCCAACACAAACACATTCCAGAGTGGTGTGAGGGGTGTTGCGTGTGGTGTGTGTTGTTGTGTGGAATGGTTTGTGTGTGTGTGTGTGGTGTGGTTTGGGTGTATGTGTTAATATGTATGCTTGGGTTTTGTGGTGCGTTTATGATGTTTTTGTGTTTGTGCCAAAATTACGAAACAGATTTAGTTTATATACAAGAGACTTGGATGCCCAGATTAAGGG
>WNGS01165523.1:32245537-32258739 GCA_020271785.1 Procambarus virginalis | reverse complement strand
ATACTGAAGCTTTATCTTTGATATATCTTTGTCTGACAGAGTCGGAAAAAGAGAAAAGAATGAAAAGGGAGAAAAACGGATGAATGTCGTTTCTAAATAAAGTCTTAATACAACACAGAACATTAAAGTGCTTAATTTATATACGTTTCCTTTTCTAGGTATAAATATCACCATTTGAAACCACTGGCAATCGATCTCTCAATACTAAATTGATTTCCAATATATATGGTACTTCTGAGTACGTCGGGAACCTAAAAGTATTCACCTTCTTGCTAAACCATTCAGAAAGACGTTGTGGTATTCACCTTTCCTGATAAAACATACGTGTTGAGTACCTATATCAAATACCTTGACCTTAGATGAAACAGTCAATCAATTACCTCATACAACTCTGAAGGCTGAATCCCCATAAACAAAAATGGCCTCTTAAAGTCATTAAAGTTGACCTCGAAACAAAAATTAGAAATTAAAATCGTTAAAATTGAACCCCTTAAAGAAAAGAGGATTCTGAAATTCATTAAACTTTGGCCTCCTAAAAGAAAAAGAGAATTCTGAAATTTATTAACATTGGCCCCTAAAATAAGGTATTCACCCATCTCTCAACCTAAATAAATGGTCAACTGTTTGTAAACGTTAAAGTTATCACTTGTTAGGTGTTGCTTGGTACACCCACGTACACAGACACGTGCTGGAGTGAACCCAGAACCTGAGTCACCTAGACAGGACGGAGGTAGAGGGGCGAGGGGGCGCTGGGAGGGGGTGTTGTGAGCTGGGGGTGCTGAGAGGGGTGAGGGCTGGGGGGTGCTGAGAGAGGGTGAGCGCTGGAGGTGCTGAGAGGGGGTAAGGGCTGGGGGTGGGGGGGTGCTGAGAGAGGGTGAGGGCTGGGGGTGCTGAGAGGGGGTGTTGTGAGCTGGGGTGCTGAGAGAGGGTGAGGACTGGGTGTTTCTGGAAGAGGATGTGAGTGCTGAGGGCGCTGGGAGAGGTGAGGGAGGGTATACACTAGCGTGCCTGACTCTCTCCCTGTCTAGTCAATGGAGCAAATGTGTGAGACTTAAACAAAAATGAATTTTCTACTATGGTAATCGCCAATCCACTTAAAATTTAAACGGGTATGCGACATGTATCCTATATCTCACACAACCAATTTAAAATTGAAGAGAATTGGCAATTTCCACGTAATAGTATTATGTGTGTTTTCATAACATCACAAAGGAGTTTACCTCTCTTCACGGCGTATACACACTGAGTTTACTTTAGTCTGGACAATGTTCAGGAATAGAGTATACATTCTTTGGTCAGTATGCACTTGTGGCGGCTTTAGACACATACACATTATAGGGGCCTTGCGGCTGAGTGGACAGTGCTTGGGGCTCGTAGTCCTAAGGACCCTGGTTTAATTCCCGGCCGAGGCGGAAACAAATGGGCAGAGTTTCATCCTGATGCCTCTGTTCACCTAGCAGTAAATAGGTACCTGGGAGTTAGACAGCTGCTGCGGGCTGCTTCCTGTGTGTGTGTGTACTCACCTATTTGTACTCACCTATTTGTGCTTGCGGGGGTTGAGCTTTGGCTCTTTGGTCCCGCCTCTCAACTGTCAATCAACTGGTGTACAGATTCCCGAGCCTACTGGGCTCTATCATATCTACCCTTGAAACTGTGTATGGAGTCAGCCTCCACCACATCACTGCCTAATGCATTCCATCCGTTAACTACTCTGACACTGAAAAAGTTCCTTCTAACGTCTCTGTGGCTCATGTGGGTACTCAGTTTCCACCTGTGTCCCCTTGTTCGCGTCCCCCCAGTGTTGAATAGTTTGTCCTTGTCTACCCGGTCGATTCCTCTGAGGATTTTGTAGGTTGTGATCATATCTCCCCTTACTCTTCTGTCTTCCAGTGTCGTAAGGTGCATTTCCCGCAGCCTTTCCTCGTAACTCATGCCTCTTAGTTCTGGGACTAGTCTAGTGGCATACCTTTGGACTTTTCCAGCTTCGTCTTGTGCTTGACAAGGTACGGGCTCCATGCTGGGCTGTGTGTGTGTGTGTGTGTGTGTGTGTGTGTGTGTGTGTGTGTGTGTGTGTGTGTGTGTGTGTGTGTGTGTGTGTTAGAAATATATGTAGTAGATATAATAGAGGAAAAATAAATTGTTTAGAAAGGTGGGGTCCAGGAGCTAATAGCTCGATCCTGTAGACACAAATAGAAAATACACACAGACAGGCGCCGAGTAACTTTCACAAATATAAATATATATGACCTGCCACCCGCAGTAAAACAGGTATGAATTTCTCGTATTCATGCTCCAACTTGCCTTTACAATCAGAAAAATTAAATTTCTTTTCGTCAAACTTTTCAGATTCTTCTTCTTTCCTTCTACGGCCCTCTCATTCCGCTTCACCTTCTTGTTTTCACTATTAATATTATTATTGAGAAAATCCATTAGGACTATAGGTGGGCGCGACCCAAGACCACGGCATTCCCAAGTCGCATACTTTACCAGTAGGCCACCATAGCTTGCAGCAACCCGTCCTCTTAAAAATAACGTCACTTTTCGCCCGCATGCGCGCTATGGCCACATTTGGACGTAATTTGAAATGAAATCGACTCACAAAAGTGACGTTCTGTTCCGTTTTCTATTTGAGTTGTCCGGCGTACGCGCAGAGGTTATGAGAGGACACTTTAAATTAACGTTTTTCATAACGTTTTGAAACTTTATGAGAATTTCCTGCCCACCTAACCTATCAGAGGACCCTTAACTTACTGTTGTTGAAAAAAAAAATCCCAAATTTATTTTCATTTTTTTTTCATTTTCAAATTACGTCCAAATTCGGCCATACGGGCAAACGGCCAAAAGCGACGTTCTATTTAAGAGGACAGGTTGTACACAATAACGTGGCTTTAAGATATAAAGACTGAACCACACACCAGAAAATGAGGAGACGACGACAAATCGGTCCGTCCTGGACCGTTATCAAGTCGCTTGTGGCTTATAAAAGTCAGCGGGTTTTGACTTTAACAAATCAGCGATAGTCTAGTGGTAGAGCATGCGTCTTGCCAATGCCACGTTCGTAGATTCGAGCCCACCTCATAGCCCTAGTGGATTTTCTCATTGATATCACATAATGTAATTTCTGTGTGATTATTCAAGTTCAACTATGTTTATTGAGACAAGAAATAAATACATCTCAAAGGGATAGAGTAGCTTAGGCTATTTCTACCCCCCATGTGATTATTATTAACATTATTATTATTTCTTCTCTTCTATACCTTCTTCTCGTTCTCCTCCACCTTCCTCATCTCCCATCTCCCGCACGTCAAGGAGGCTCTAAGGATCAATACTGGACACATTGAGCTGCGAGCAACGGCACGATGAAATATCCAACTTGACATCGAGCGCAGAATTTTTAGGTGGTATCTATTTTTTGGCCTAAAAGTTGTAAAAAGTTTAATGGGGAGAGGGGGCAGGAAGTTGGTTTGACTGGGAATATTGATGGTGTGGAGAGCAGGCATGTGGGTGGAGGAGCTTGTGTTAGTTTACAAGCAAGCGGGTGTGTGGGTTTACGTTAGTTTACATGCAGGAACGTATGTGGGTTTACGTTAGTTTACTTGCAGGAAGGTATTTGGGTTTATGTTAGTTTACATGCAGGAAGGTATGTGGGTTTACGTTAGTTTACTTGCAAGAAGGTATGTGGGTTTATGTTAGTTTACATGTAGGAATGTATGTGGGTTTACGTTAGTTTACATGCAGGAGGGTATGTGGGTTTACGTTAGTTTACATGCAGGAAGGTATGTGGGTTTATGTTAATTTACATGCAAGAATGTATGTGGGTTTACGTTAGTTTACATGCAGGAAGGTAAGTAGGTTTACGTTAGTTTACTTGCAGGAAGGTATGTGGGCTTACGTTAGTTTACATGCAGGAAGGTATGTGGGTTTATGTTAGTTTACATGCAGGAAGGTATGTGGGTTTACGTTAGTTTACAAGCAGGCAGGTATGTGGGTTTATGTTAGTTTACATGCAGGCAGGTATGTGGGTTTATGTTAGTTTACAGGAAGGTGGGCTTGTGTTAGGCTATTGTCATTCAGTAAGGGTTGCATTAGTTTACAGGTTTGAGATCTTGTATCTGTTTACAGGCAAGCAGGTCGAGTAGTGATAGTTATCGGGTAAGCAGGTGGGTTTATCTTAGTTTAATGACAGGTAGATGGGTTTATCTTAGTTTATAAGAAGGCATGTAGAGTTATCTTAATTTACAAGCAGGCAGGTAGGTTTTATGTTAGTTAATTTGAAAACAGATGGGCTTACATTAGGTAACAGAGAGGAAGGTGGTCATGTATTAGTTTACAGTTAGGTAGACAGGTTAGGCTGGCATGTTAGATTGCCAAAAGGTAAGCAAGTTTACAATTTGGCAGGATACTTTACAGTAAGGTAAGTATAGGTAGAGGGGAGGAGGGGTAGAAATAGCCTAAGCTACTCTATCCCTTTGAGATGTATTTTATTGTGTCAATGAACGTACTTTAAATTGAAAGTAAAGGTAGCTTGGTTTACAAGAGGAACGGTAAAGTAAGAAGCGTTATAGACAAGCAAGCAGGTCATGGTCAACTAAAAAACAATCCCCAATACATCTATCATCTCCATCCCTTCTGTCTCCATCTATCATCTCCAACTTCAATCACCAGCACATGCCAACCCCTGCTTCTCCTATAAACCTCAACCACTCCACTCCACTCCCTTTCCAACAGACCACACCACTCCATTTTACTCCACAACACCACTAAAACGCCATTACCATCTGTCTTAACCTAACACATATATCTCAAAGTCCTTCCACGCCTCATTCCACCTCAGGGTTACATGCATTCCACTGAAGAACATCCCATCAACAAATCACAGAGCCTTGGATGTCTGAGTAACCCATTACAAATGCATAGCCTTCACCACAGAGGTGGTAAATCCAATTGTGGATATACTAGTTCGCGAACCAGTAGGGCTGGATTATATATCAGGATCAGAGGTTCCGTTTCTGTAATATTTCTTCTGACACATTAAAACTACTTGTAAACATTATGTGATTTGTAATAATGTGTGACATAATCAAGAGTTAATGGTACACAAAGAAATTACACTGCGTGATACATCAATCAGAAAATCTATTGGGACAATTGGGAGACTCGAACCAACGATCAGGAGGCTCCCAGTCGCACACCTTGTCACATTTTAGTGTAATTTTCTTTGTGTATCTGAAGCTGAAGCTTACGGTTGATGAATTATACCTTCGCATGGGTGTTTGTGGATTACATGTGAATCTTTGACTCGCTTCAGTAGAGGCCTCCAGACTTCCTGTGAGTTCAGTGGAATCTCAGGTTCTGTGACTTATCCCTGTGCCATGATATGGTATAAGGAGCGTGGCTGGGAGTACCCTGGTCCCTGGTCGCTGGTTCGAGTCACCTCATCGTTCCAATTGGTTTTCTCGCTAGCTTATGTGTTCGAAATTAAATCTTTATATTAGTATAGAGAAATTTAAAGATAATGGTTAAACTTTCGAATGCGAGAAATTGAGAGAGAGAGAGAGAGAGAGAGAGAGAGAGAGAGAGAGAGAGAGAGAGAGAGAGAGAGAGAGAGAGAGATGAGAGCAGATGACAGCTAGGGAGAGTGAGTTGATGGGAGAGACAGAAATCAATTGACAGAGAGTGAAAGAGAGAGAGAAAATTAGATAACGTGAGAGACAGAGAGTCTGTCTACGCAAGACGAGACAGGGAGGACACCTCAATAACTTAGTTTTATGCCGGCGCTCCTGTCCTTGGAACAGGTGTAAACACACCACTGGAGCCCACACACTACACCGAACATTTCGTCGAGTAAATCACTGGTTAATGTGAGAGAATGTGTACGAAATGTGCTCACTGATACCATTTACCTCTCGTGCTCTGTGAGGTAAATGGCATCACTGCCTCAAGTGAGGACAGAGAGTGCTCACTCTCATGTCCTCACTTGGGGCAGAGAGTGAGCACTCCGATTCACTTGGACAATCGGAGCTTCCAACCAGTGACCTCACAAGCCGCAGCCCTACCTACTGAGCCACGAGCACCCACAATAAGGACAGATTCCATAGACACCCCAAATTGTATCCAACTGGAAATTTAGGCCATTCCTGGGGTGCCACTTAGACTGAAGGTGTTGGGTGATTTGCGGCATAGTCTTAGAAAGTTCCGTAAGATGTACATAATTCAATAACAAAACATACTCTCACTCAGCCCTTCTCAGCCCCTGAAATGTCTTTTTTTTGTCAGAGAAGTAGATATTATTAATCGCGATCGAAACATTAATCGGTGCTCATCAGAACCATAAGGGAAGGACTAGGGAAGGACAAGTAGTAATTCATCGATGGATACTATTTGCTTACTGTAGTTCTGTATTATATAGCTTCCTAATGCATCACACGTAGGTAAACATCTGTTCGATATCGTGCATATTGATAACCACCTGATTGGAATATTGATAAGCGAGACGTGAGTAGGGATTGTGTGTGTGTGTGTGTGTGTTCTCACCTAGTTGTGTTCACCTACTTGTGCTTGCGGGGGTTGAGCTCTTGCTCTTTGGTCCCGCCTCTCAACTGTCAATCAACTGGTGTACAGATTCCTGAGCCTATTGGTCGCTATCATATCTACATTTAAAACTGTGTATGGAGCATCCACCACATCACTGCTTAATGCATTCCATCTGTTAACTACTCTAACAAGCCTGTATGTTTGTATGCATGTATTTGTGCCTGTATGTTTGTGTGCGTGTGTGTGTGTTTGTGTGGCTGTATGTTTCTCACCTTCCGAGGACTACCCACTCTCTGGGCTAAAGATCTCCCCATCTACACACACCAAGTCCTGCCCTAATCACTCATAATCCAAATGATTAAAATCTGGAACCCTGAGAGATATTTTCCTACATTTTTCTTATAATCTGAGTTTGTTATTATAATTTAAACATAACTCAGTTCCTGTTTTTATGTTATTAATTCATATCCCTGTGTTTGCTTACGCTGGTTCGATGTAGTATTTTCCTTGGATTGATCTGAAATGGTCGATCTGAGAAAGTTTTCTTCAAATACTACCAAAAGTTCTTTCCTCTCAATGTTTTCTGTGTTATATATCCAGTTTGTTATATTAATTATAAGTTCCCACCAATGCCGAAGTTGTTAAACTTAGAACCCAATATATTGCAGACGAGGAGTCACTATAACGTGGCTGAAATAGTTTGACCAAACCACACACTAGAAGTGAAGGGACGACGACGATTCGGTCCGTCCTGGACCATTCTCAGGTCGATTATGAATGGTCCAGAACGGACCGAAACGTCGTCGTCTCTTTACTTTCTAGTGTGTGGTCTGGTCTACCTAATATATTTCTCCCCATTAATGCTATTTTTACTTTCAATCCAGGTATAGTGGCTTTTATACAACTCCATCAATCACACGCTAATTCAGTTTCGGTCAATCACACGCTAATTCAGTTTCGGTCAATCACACGCTAATTCAGTTTCCATCAATCACACGCTAATTCAGTTTCCATCAATCACACGCTAATTCAGTTTCCATCAATCACACGCTAATTCAGTTTCCATCATCACACGCTAATTCAGTTTCATCAATCACACGCTAATTCAGTTTCCATCAATCACACGCTAATTCAGTTTCATCAATCACACGCTAATTCAGTTTCCATCATCACACGATAATTCAGTTTCCATCAATCACACGATAATTCAGTTTCCATCATCACACGCTAATTCAGTTTCATCAATCACACGCTAATTCAGTTTCCATCAATCACACGATAATTCAGTTTCCATTAATCACACGATAATTCAGTTTCCATCAATCACACGATAATTCAGTTTCCATCAATCACACGATAATTCAGTTTCCATCAATCACACGCTAATTCAGTTTCCATCAATCACACGCTAATTCAGTTTCTATCAATCACACGCTAATTCAGTTTCCATCAATCACACGCTAATTCAGTTTCCATCAATCACACGCTAATTCAGTTCAATTAAATCTATTTTTTTTCTGAATGAGCCTCTGATTTCCTCTCTGACACTGGTTCACTCACCCTCCAGGATGCTGACGAAGCCCATGGACGGCAGCCACGTAGGCACCATGCTGACGGAGGTNGGAGAGGATGCGCTTCCATGATATTGGACAATTTGGCCTATTATGCAAATCCCCATAAGGAGACTCACTCGTCTCACGCTTTTGTCTGAGGCTTGTCTAAAGCTCTGTTGACGAGCAATATCTGTTATGTTGCAACTTTTATGTGCACACATACCCCATTCATGATTTAAAAGACGTGTTTTCTTCAATTTCAACTCACGCACGAAGACATTCTAATTTTCAATTCATATATTCTGCAACTGTTTGTACTAAATGGCTAGCAATCATAATTTATTTAATTACATGTCCCTAAAGTTTTGATAAATGGCTAAATGAATTCAGTCTCTTATCAGTGGCAGACAACAAATTAGGGAAGACATGATTACCACATACAAAATTCTTAGTACAATTTACAGGTCAGACAATGAATGATTCTTGGATTGTGTGTTTTACGGTCAGGGGAACTCATATTCAAACCAACTATCCAAAATGAGTCACAAACACAATTGAAAATTTTGTCAATATCAAAGTAGTGAAGAAATTATCTAGTATTTGAAGTGGTTGGAGTCAGAATCTATACACAACCTCAAATGCAGATATGACAACGCACAAAATACCCGAAACCTGAATACATGTATGATGATTGAAGCCTGAGAAATGGGACTATAAATTTTAAGCTCATTTTATGCACAAACAGGAGAGCACGAGTGAGTATAAACCCTTCTAGATATACCGTATTTGCCAGCAGACAACACGCATATTATCGGTCCACAACTAATCAATTATGTATTGTAATAACAATATAAAATCATTTGTTTTCCCATAAAGCTACTTAAAACTTACTTTCATGAAATATATAATGAAACATTAACACAATTGTATTTCATACGAAATATCCTAGGCAATTAGGTATGTGATATACGCCAGCAAATAAGGTAACACAATGTAACACAATTTGTTATTCTTGGACCTGAATTAATCAAATAGTTACGCAAGTTCTCACGTTCCTGTTCATCTTTTCTCAATGTATAGCGGTATTATTTTACGAACATAAAGCAGTTTATGATCCTCGAAGCTCTAGGAAGCTGTTTACAAAAGTAATAACATTTGACTGGGAAGTTTCGATGCTAATAAACTGTTTAATTAGTGTCAATAAAGCCGTCAAAAATTGAGAAAAGATGTACAGGATCGTAAGTCCATCTTACAATCGCAAGTACATAGGTCGTAAGTGCTTGTTGAATCCTGGTTCAGAGTGACAGGAGTAATTTTTTTTTGGGCATGACTCCAAAATAAAGGAAATGGTTATTATTATCACCTTCAAACTTTGCTGCTTAACACAGCTTAGGGAAGACGTCTTGGTGGAACTTAAAAAGCTGCCGATTCCTTGGGCCAGATTCACGAAGCAGTTACGCAAACACTTACGAACCTGTACATCTTTTCTCAATCTTTGGCAGCTTTGTTTACAATTATTAAACAGTTAATGAGCTGCGAAGCACCAGGAGGCTGTTTATAACAATAACAACAGTTGAATGGGAAGTTTTATGCTTGTAAACTATTTAGTAAATGTAAGCAAAGTCATCATATATTAAGGAAAGATATACACGTTCGTAAGTACTTGCGTAAATGCTTCAGGAATCTGGCTCCTTATCCGGAGCTGTGGCACGTTGAATCATAAGTCGGAAGCGTTCATAAAGTACCTTCAAGATATCTTCAATAAGCTGTCTTAGGCAAAGGTTAACGCGAAGTTGAATGGAAATAATAGCCATTATATACGTTAGAAGCATAAACAATCATAAAACAACACTTACAACCCGGGAAAAAATACAATAAAAACTTGTTACACTGTGTAGTTTGAGATACATATTCTCTATCACTCACGACGCTCTATCACTCACTCTCTATCACTCTATAGCTCTCGATGTTGCTTCACATGGGTCTACGGGCCTATGGGAGGTAGCTCCTGTTTCTACCTGTGTGTTTCCAGCTGTCAATAGTAACTGTAAAACCTATTTTGGTGTAAGCTTCAATAATTCTCCATTGAAGCTTGATCCAATTATCTTTAATTGTTTAAGGAACATGTTACCGAGTAACAAATTGGATTTGGGGTTGATAGATTGTTTCAAGAATAGGTTAGATATATATGATAGACTTTGGGTGGATATAAAAAGGAACTGTGCAGTACGGGCATTGTTATTAATGCCTGTTCTAATGTTTTCACAATCGTAGCTAATTCACAAATTGTCAGATGCTCAGTGGGTGAATTTGTGTATCACTCTTGCACGATTTTGAATAAGAATGCGTACAAGTTTCCTCCAGAGCGTATCTGTGTCTTCTCTAATCTAGTCCGTCAGAGGAAGGGGATTTCACGGAAAGGAAATTTGTGAGGAAATTGCCTTGCACTGCATGATATGGTGGAAGCCTTATTGAATAGATGATGCAGATTGCTCGAGTGTGTGTGGTTGTGGGGGTGTATGTGATTGTGTTGGTGCGTTTGTGTGTGTGTGGGTGTGTATACTCACCTAGTTGTGCTTGCGGGGGTTGAGCTCTGGCTCTTTGGTCCCGCCTCTCAACCGTCAATCAACAGGTGTATAGGTTCCTGAGCCTATTGGGCTCTATCATATCTACACTT
Source organism: Procambarus virginalis (assembly GCA_020271785.1). Classification (NCBI taxonomy): domain Eukaryota; kingdom Metazoa; phylum Arthropoda; class Malacostraca; order Decapoda; family Cambaridae; genus Procambarus; species Procambarus virginalis. The sequence goes on along the minus strand of WNGS01165523.1, from coordinate 32,247,975 downwards.
GAAACTGTGTATGGAGTCAGCCTCCACCACATTACTTCCTAATGCATTCCATTTGTCAACCACTCTGACACTAAAAAGTTCTTTCTAGTTCTTTCTAATTAAAAGTTCTTGTGAGTGTGTGTGTGTGAGTGTGTGTGAGTGTGTGTGTGTGTGTGTGTGTGTGTGTGTGTGTGTGTGTGTGTGTGTGTGTGTGTGTGTGTGTGTGTGTGTGTGTGTGTGTGTGGACGAAAGTATCTAATTGAGCTTGCGGGAGTTGAGCTTGGGCTCTATGCCCCCGCCTCTTAACTGGCAATTAACGAGTTTACAGGTTCCTCTGGTTCAATTGGTGGTATTCACAGAAATACCACCAATTCTTGGCAGATTCTCGCTGAACAATTGCTGTGTATTGTCTCCTCTTACCATCCGTAATTGTTCATATTTGTATTTTATATAATGTGATTTATTTGTAGATTTAGTTTCATTGCATTACCTTACAGTAATAAAGAGCCTTCAAAGGAGACATTATATTTTTCCGAATATCGTAAGAAACTAAATATTAAATATATACCAGGAGATATTCTGTGAAGCGACAGGTGCCTCAAGAACCTTGCTGTTCCTGAGGCCGGATAATGTTATGAGCCGGATGACCCGGCCTGTCACCCCTGGTGACCTTCCCCCCCCTCACTGTGATCCGTCACGGTCCATGTGTCTCACTGAGTGACCCGTCACGGTCCATGTGTCTCACTGAGTGACCCGCCCCGGTCCATGTGTCTCACTGAGTGACCCGTCACGGTCCATGGGTCTCACTGAGTGACCCGTCACGGTCCATGTGTCACACATAGTGACCCGTCACGGTCCATGTGTCTCACTGAGTGACCCGCCCCGGTCCACGGGTCGCACCGCTGAACAACAAGTATCAGTGTTATCTCTCAGGATTTTCCCGTGACAGATGGATCGTTAGACGAACTGGTCAACAGCTGGGGGTAGTATCAACACGTGACGTCACGAACTGGTCAACAGCATGATGGTATCAACAAGCGACGTCACTAACTAGTAAACAACATGTTAGGATCAACACGCGACGTCACTGATGATTAACATGTTAGTATAATATCTAAGAATCATCTAAGAAATGAGGTGAAGTGCTTCATGAGCATCAATGCTTTCAATCCTCTCATCCATCCTCTTCAGGTCAGCAATATATATATATATATATATATATATATATATATATATATATATATATATATATATATATATATACACACATATATATTGCAGTGTTGTAGGAATCTCCATCACCCGATGAATCAACAATCATTTGTATTTCTCTGTTAACCGAATCTTGTCAAGGCCTTTAGACTTATATTATATTTGCAATGCGTTGAAATTTTGGAGTTATCTTCACGCTTTACTATAAGTTCGCGAACAGCTTTGTTTACGATGGCCTTTTCCTTTTTCTATTTGTTTCGGTACGATATTTTTTTTACACTTTGCTGCTAGTTTTAGGCTTTATCCTTTTTAAAGTCCGTTATTCATCAAAGTCCAGTTAACCTTCCAGGTACTCACTATATAAGCTGGATGGTAGAGCGACGGTCTCGCTTCCTGCAGGTTGTCATTCAATCCCCGACCGTCCAAGTGGTTGGGCACCATTCCCTTCCCACCGTCCAATCCCAAATCCTTATCCTGATCTCTTCCAAGTGCTATATAGTCGTAATGGTTTGGCGTTTTCTCCAGACAGTCCCCTTCCTTTACTATATAAGTCGCAGAGAAAAAGTCGAACTCTTTACGGGCTATTCATGCCCGTGCCACCTCTTGGGTGACTCTGTCTCTAAACATATCCACACATCTGAATCCTAATGTGTGGTTTTACATATGTTTGCAAACATATGTAAAACCTGTATATCTTAATTAATGAAGCAAGTATGTGTTAGTCTGCGTGTGTAGTATTTTTAATTCTGAATAGTTTACATCTTCTCTGAAAGAGGAAAAGAAACCATGATATTTATATACCTTAATTACGACGGTCGACAGCTCCAACAAGGATCATTTCCTAGACTAATTAGTCAGTAAGTTTTCCCCAAGCGCCCACTCGTTAAACTCTTTAATGTTAATTTATGTAATCCGTGATTACCTCCTAGCTGCTAAACCTCGGCTTCAGTTTTGGTTATTTTATTAATAGAGATCCGGACTCCTTCTCAGGCGCAGCCTCGTTAGCTCCAAGACCTTCAGGAATTTGTACAAATAATTGACACCCAATTTTCCTGCGGTTACTTCATCCTCTGCTTTGTTAATTAGCTGTTTGGCTCTCTGTGTGTGTGTGTGTGTGTGTGTGTGTGGTTGATTGACGGTTGAGAGGCGGACCAAAGACCCAGAGCTCAACCCCGCAAGCACAATTAGGTGAGTACAATTAGGTGAGTACACACACACACACACACACACACACACACACACACACA
>WNGS01165523.1:32212833-32225790 GCA_020271785.1 Procambarus virginalis | reverse complement strand
CTCTCTCTATCTTCCCTTTCGTTCCTCTCTTTCCCAATTTTACCTTCTCTATCCTTTTTCCCTCTCGCCCCCTTCACTCCCCTTCATCTACTCTTCCTCTCCTCCACTTTCATCCTAGCCTCCATGTTCTCCCTCTTCATCCACTCTCCACCCATCTCCTCCTCTGTAGAATAATGGGTAAATTCAGAAGTGGCGTAATTTTGTTCTGGTGACCGCACCACCAGGAAGTCTTCAAGCGTATAAGCCCACATGGAGCTCGTCTAGTCTGTCTGTCTGTCTGTCTGTCGTTCAAAGCTCCTTCAGCCTGGGCACTGGATCTGCAAAGCTGCGACATGAGAATTATAATTTCCCTGCAGGTCTTTGTGTAAACACAGATCCTCAACAAAACATTTCTGACAATGAGTCACGGATGTGAACCCAAACACTCCGACATTGACTTACGCCTGGTAACGAAGGGACTCGTTGTGTGTTTATATTTTGCATGGCCTGAGAGTCCTGTCAGTAGACTCTTTCAGTGCTTGTAGCTTATGTCAACGTGTTAGACGTGAGGGAGAGAGAAATTTGTTGACTTTGGCCTTATGGTGATTGACGTAGCTGTGTGCTTATGTAACTGTTGGTTATTGTAAATATTTTGTGACGATCAGTGTCGCTAATTCTCATCGTCTGCGATGTGATTTTTTTTCTCAACATCGAGCTATCGCAGATTTTTTGTTAATCATTGTTGGCTACAATGACTTAAAGAACTTGTGTTTCAGAGAATTTTAGTTGAGGACTCCATTTTACATACTACGCTCCAGCACACACACACACACACACACACACACACACACACACACACACACACACACACACACACACACACACACAATGTCGGGAGAATGTCGGGAGAATTGCCCAGTTGCTGGAAGAAGGCGAATGTCGTGCCGATCTTCAAGAAAGGCGATAGGGAGGAGGCACTTAACTATAGACCTGTATCACTGACAAGCATCCCCTGTAAAATACTGGAAAGAATAATTAGGCTACGACTGGTTGCACACCTGGAGAACGTTAGGTTTGTGAACAAACATCAACATGGGTTCTGGACAGGGAAATCGTGCCTAACAAACCTTCTGGAATTCTATGATAAAATAACGAGGATAAGACAGGACAGAGATGGTTGGGCAGACTGCATATTTCTGGACTGCCAAAAAGCCTTTGATACAGTACCGCACATGAGACTGCTGTTCAAACTCGAGAGGCAGGCGGGGGTAGGGGGAAAGGTCCTAACATGGATAAGGAACTACCTAACAGGAAGGAGCCAAAGAGTTACGGTAAGGGGCGAGAAGTCGGACTGGCGAACAGTAACAAGTGGAGTACCACAAGGATCGGTACTGGGACCAATTCTATTTCTTGTATATGTTAACGATATGTTTACGGGTGTAGAGTCCTACATGTCGATGTTTGCGGATGACGCAAAGTTGATGAGAAGAGTTGTGACAGATGAGGATTGCAGGATCCTCCAAGAGGACCTGAACAGGTTGCAGAGATGGTCAGAGAAATGGCTACTGGAATTCAACACGAGCAAATGTAAAGTTATGGAAATGGGACTAGGAGATAGGAGACCAAAGGGTCAGTACACAATGAAGGGGAACAGCCTACCTGTGACGACGCGCGAAAGAGACCTGGGTGTGGACGTAACACCTAATCTATCTCCTGAGGCACATATAAATAGGATAACGACAGCAGCGTACTCTACACTGGCAAAAGTTAGAACATCATTCAGAAACCTAAGTAAGGAGGCATTTAGGGCGCTTTACACTGCCTACGTGAGGCCAGTCTTAGAGTATGCCGCCTCATCATGGAGTCCCCATCTGAAGAAGCATATAATGAAACTGGAAAAGGTTCAGAGGTTCTAGTGCCTTACGACACTAGAAAGAAGAAGGGAGAGAGGGGACATGATAGGAACGTATAAAATACTCAGAGGATTTGACAGAGTGGACATAGACGAAATGTTCACACGGAATAGTAACAGAACGAGGGGACATGGATGGAAGTTGGAAACTCAGATGAGTCACAGAGATGTTAGGAAGTTTTCTTTTAGCGTGAGAGTAGTGGGAAAATGGAATGCACTCAAGGAACAGGTTGTGGAAGCAAATACTATTCATAATTTTAAAACCAGGTATGATAGGGAAATGGGACAGGAGTCATTGCTGTAAACAACTGATGCTCGAAAGGCGGGATCCAAGAGTCAATGCTCGATCCTGCAGACACATATAGGTGAGTACATATAGGTGAGTACACACACACACACACACACACACACACACACACACACACACACACACACACACACACACACACACACACACACACACACGATTATCACTCATAAATCAAATATATCTCTCAATGCATTTTATACCTTAATGAATCCAGTAGACTGTAAGCTTGTGAAAAGATGCTATTTTCTAGCCACAGTCAGTGATGGTGAACCTCGCGGTTGTGGAGGTACAGCAGCCCAGCGAACCTCCAACCCTTCCCTGGTATGCAGCTACCGACTTAGGCAGCCTGGACCCCGCTCTGGTACTCCACCCCTTGTCTCACTACCCCACGCAAGATACGGCCATATACGCCGAAAGCAGCAAACAGGATTCCACCCCATCGGTTCAAGGGTTTCATGTGAACTTGGCTTCGAAATCGGTATTGGGGGAGTTGTCTCCTCCCTCAGCTATCCTATACGATAACATTGATTCGTGCGAGGGGTCGCCACTACTCGCCAAAGCTTCTCGCCTTGCTGAGAGTACATTCTGAGAGTCACACTGGATACTCTGAAGGTTTTCTATTTATATTTTGTTTACTATTTTCTACCACAGACGTTGCCATACGTTTACAATGCTAACCGGCATATATACATTTGATTCTTCCTTTCATGGACAGGGCTAGAGATCTGTTACACATATAGTTCACCGATTTATAAGGTCTATTTATCACTAGGTGGTGCATCAGTTTCAGAGACAAGGTGGAACCAGTTAATATAGATTAGTGCTCTCGAACAGTGATACTGAGCACTACTGGACTCTATAACAGTGATACTGAACACTACTGGACTCTCAGTGATAATACATCCCCTTGAATCTTCCCTGGAAACAATTTTCACAGGAGACAAACAACAGTTTCTGAACGTTAGGATGAGTACAAACAACACTTTTAATCGCCATAATAATTCCAAACAACGCTTTCTGAACGCCAGGATAAACACAATAATACTTTTGGAGGCCAGGATAACAGGATAACTCCGCCTTATATTTTTGCTTCTAGAACTGACCAAGTCCTACTTATATATCCAGAAATTTAAATAATGCTATCTTTCTCACTTAAAATAGATTATCTAGATGTCCTGAATATTTAAATACTTTTTTTTAACCAGAGTTAAAACTCTATCCAATTTAATTTAATCAGAATTGAAACCCTTTCCAGTTTAATCTAACCAAAATTAAAATGGTTTCCCAGTTAACTCTAACAGAATAAAAATTGTGTCCAGGATTTTTCTAGCATTATCTTGTCCAGTTTTCCAAGAATTTTATCCCATTCGAAATTAAAGTTTTGTAATCAAGAGTTCGAATTCAGAGAAGACTTTTATCTCTAATTTGGTGCTGCAAGGTATGCAAGACTCCCAAAGCATTATACACTCTAATCAGAACATTTGTAGCTATGATACGAAGCGTTAGTGAGAACACCAAGTTGCAAGGCGACTAAGTTGAAAACAGTTGCGGAGCGACTAAGTTGAAGACCATTAAGTACGGTTACGAGCCAACTAGCCAGGTGCTCAATTTCGTATCACGGCACCGAATTTGCTTTAATCTCAATCTCACTTATAAGTATGTAACTTCTTAGGGTGCGTGTAGTTCTATCGGTCAGTCCTCTTGTGGATATATTTCTAACTATGAAAAATATTTCCAATCTTACTTGATCTATCCACTAAGGAAGACAATGCCCTCTCTGATCTATCCACTACTGAAGACGCTGCCCTCTTTTATCTATCCAAGACAGTACCCTCTCCGTTCTATCCACGACTGAAACCACTTACCGTTTAGAAGATTCATCTTCTTTGCCAATGTCTTTAACGCCCTTATATGACATATAATATCTCAAAGTATACTAAAAACACGTAGCTATCATACAGGCAGGGACAAGATCTCACCACTGCACATTACATGAACCAATTCATCTCTCTCAACAGCTATCATTTTTACAATTCGTTTTGCCAGCAGATAATTAATCATCATCTCACGAGGTAAACAATTGGAACTCATTATCGTGTAAACATCAAACAACGCATGTGTTAAAGCGAGAGCCCAAGAGTTATATTCTTGTTTACAACAAATGATTAATCAGTGAGGAATTCATTTTTATGTTCTTTATATTATTTACATATTCTTTAAATGCGAGACGACTCTATGTTCAACACTAAAAGATCTCACATCATTATGAAGCAGGATTTGAGATCTGTCTTAGCAAGAACATTGAGAGTAGATGCTCCTATGTTTGATGCAGTGAACCTTTGTACTGTTTCTAAAATACATTTTTTTTTGAGATATATACAAGAGTTGTTACATTCTTGTACAGCCACTAGTACACGTAGCGTTTCGGGCAGGTCCCTGGAATACGATCCCCGCCGCGAAGAATCGTTTTTTCATCCAAGTACACATTTTACTGTTGCGTTAAACAGAGGCTACAGTTAAGGAATTGCCCCATGCCCCATACATGTCCCAATGTATGAATAAATTCTCAAGATTATTATATATTTGGATAAACCATTTTATGCCTCACACACAGAGATCACACTAACGTGATGCATCAAATGAACAAATCCCCGAGGACCGTGACGACAAATCCTCGTCACGGCCCTTGTGGTTTTGTTCAATTTTATGCCTTGTCGTAGATACTTCGAGGAATTCATTTATTTTTTGTGATTGCAGTTTTCATAAAAAAAAATGTTGTGATATAGTGTGTTCAAATAGTGGAAAAACGCAAACTTGTCTTCAGTTGGAAAGAAAAAAAATCGCACATGCGTCCTCATACTCACACACATCCACATACGCCCTCATACCTACACGTCCACATACAACACAACATCGACATATCCATATACCGCGTAAAACATTCGTTCTTACACACCCACAAGTACATATACGCCCTCATACCTCTACTTCCACATACGCTCTCACACGTCCACATAAAAATGCCTCATATCCACTTGTCCACATACGCCCTTACTCTTATACGTCCCCACAACCACACGCCCACATACTCTCACAAAGCCCCAACATACTCTCTAACACCCACAAATACCCTCAAATTCAGACGACCGTATTCGCTCTCACAACCGCACATCTACATATGCCCCCAGGATCACATTTGTCCTTCCATCCATACTACCACTGGCTCACATATGCACACACACGGCAATTCAGAGGCCTGTTTGGGAGACGTCCCTCTGAATTCCATTCCTTCTTAATAACACTATTATCTTTATATATATATATATATATATATATATATATATATATATATATATATATATATATATATATATATATATATATATATATATATATATATATATATATGCATGTACGAATTATCATTCAGTAATCAATGTATATATTCTGGTTCACATTGTCAGTTCGTTGATTGGTGAAAGGTGCATAGAAAAATGACTTATCTCTTATACTTTCCATAAAGCACAGTATATAACTAGAAATGTAATCTGTGGATAACTGTCAAAATATGTGTTTATGTGCGTGTAATATATTTTCATATGTAAATAGTAATGGAGGCTTGTCGTTTCTGGGTTATCACTATTCTCCAATCCTTGAAGAAATAGGCGCTCTGCAGGACTGAGAGTTGTAATAGGATATGAGTAAGAAAGTGTACTGGAAACGAGATCAATCAACCTGCTGAGGAATTTATAATCTGTCGAGCAATTATACAGGGGGAAATGGGCATTTTCTTTGGCTACTTTATGCTGAATATGGTGTTCAGCATAAATTGATAATACAAAATGATGGGGAACATACTGGTTATCCTATATTAAAATAGCCTTGTACGGTATATTTTAATGAATATTATGATGGAATTACATCACAAGATAAGTTAAGCATTTTAAACTACGTAATTTAATGTCACAATGTAACTGAGTATAATAATTTGCTTTTCTCTTAATACAGCATCCTTCCACTTGTTCTTCCAGACACTTTGCCTTGTCGGCTTCAGATTAGTCGCTCATTGGCTTCTGATATGAGTGACTAAGTGTCATTTACCATTAAAGTTTGAAGTCTAGGATTGCCAGGGATCACAGATTATCTTATTGTGTCTCGTAACTGATATATTGTATATATATTATATAACGTAATGTAATGTTTCTGTGAAAATATTGCATGATGGTGTGATTTATTAGTTTCTATGTTCCACCCATCTATGTGTACCTGTCTACCTGTCTTCCTCTCTATCGTCTGTCTCCATCTTCATCACATGTCCCCCTCTCTACCATTTGATTTATTTTCAACCATCTGCATTCATCTACCTTTATTCATCTACATTATTTTTTCTCCGCCATCTTTAACTCTTTTCACCATCTGTGCGTGTCTCTTCCACTGGTCTTTAATCTCCAGCTCACTCAATTGTCACTATCTTCATCTTTCAGGTGTTTCAGCAACGTAGACAAAGATCTCATTGTGTTTCTGTTCAATGGAAATATTATAATTTTGCAAATAAAGTATACGAAAAGTACCTGTTGAATGTTTATTAAAATATACTACAGTATTTACAAATATATGCTTTGATTTCCTAATATATACTCTGACATACTAACATATACTATAGTGATCGCCGATTCGTCAGTGGACGACAGTATATGATTAGAGATTTTTCACATTTAACATATATCAAGAAAAAAAATACGTAAAACGTATTTTTGAACATAAAAATTAAAGGCCAAATATGGAAACAAAATTAATTTATAATAAAAGACAAAAAACATAATATTAATAAAAATTAAAAATACAGAGGTTTTACCTACAATCAGTAAAATATGTGTATTTTCTCTACAGCCCCCTCGACGATACTGCAGAATCTTACGGTACCATCACCGACCATCAGATGACAGATTCCCAATCGGTTTTGCCTGAAATTTAATAACAACCTCATCCCCTCACCCCAACATCAAAGACCTTTCTCTTCCCCATCTCAATCGTCTCTGGCCCCAGAATCAGTGAAATTAGTTTCGCAGAAATTGGGACGTCACGCTATATTACCTAAAGTGATTCACTAGTGCTTCTATTAGCTGTATGGAAGCTGTTGGAAGTGCTTCTGTTAGCTGTATGGAAGCTGGTAGAAGTGCTTCTGTTAGCTGTATAGAAGCTGTTGGAAGTGCTTCTCTTAGCTGTTAGATTGGAGGATGTGTTGGCTGCAAGCTTCATGGTGCTATGTGCTATAATACTTTGACGATATTTTGTAGTTTCCTTAATTAATTAGCATTTTCGTCCCCGTACCCACCCCCACAGGTGTCAACGAAATTTGTCTCATCTTTCATAGCAGAAAGGCTTAGAGCATCTGTTCCGAGTGAGTTTTTTATTCAAATGCTTTTCTAATAAAAAAATTATGTAAGATTTTGAGCTAATTAATTAAAAAGCACATTTTAGCCTCCTTGAAGCTGCGGCTATCCCAAACACACTCATAAATACTAGCTGTTCAAATATTTGGTCATAAATAGATTAATATTTAGATCTTTCCTTCCCAGAGATCTTTTTAACCCTTCAATTCCCTTCTTCTTTATGGAACGTCAGTTTGCATGAAGGTTCTTCTCCTCTGCTACCCGCACGAGTGGAGATGTCGGGAGACGCTTCAAAATGATACGTCATTGTTTATTTAGCAAGGCTTGGAAATTGTTGGTGTTGTTTACAGTTGATACAAAGGCGGCGACTAAACCAGACTGGCTTTAGAGTTGCACTTGATGCAATTGTCGGCCAAAGCTTGAAAGTTCAGCCCGTCCTCATAAAGAAAGACCAAACCCCTGTTTATGAACAGAAAACGGTTTCCACACGATTCACAACTGATGACCTTCGAACAATTCTCAAAAAATGCTTCGGTTCGAACCCCAAGAATTAATGCATAATAATATTAACTTATATATAAGAAGAAATGCAATTTTCAATACACACTGATAAAATTGATGAATGCATTTTGGGGGGGGGTATAGTGGCTCCTCTATCTAGCCTGGCCTGAGGACGGGTTGTGGTGGTGCTGTGTGTACAACGTCAACTGCTCGTTGCTATTTGTGTAGTTAGTGCTGCGCTTTTTGTTTAATTATCCCTGGGGTTTGAGTTATGAATAGGTCAAATGAGGCCTAATATTGGGTTACTGGAGATATTTAGCCAATGTTATGGTTATTTTATATTTTATATGAAGTGAGATATCTCCATTAAAATATGTTCAAAATTTAAGGGGATTTTGACCGTGATAATTACTGATTTGAATTTAGTCTTAACTTTATGATGCGTGGAGCAGTGAAGGAGGTAATGCTCAATTGTCTTTGGAACATGGCAGTCAATACAACATTATGTCTATTCTGTATTTATGTCTGATTGTTGCTAGTTAGTAATGCATTTAGTTTTGTTCTGTTCCTGCATTTGAAGGTTTTCAATATGGGATTATATTTGGGAGTTAGCTATGATTTTATTATGAAAGCTAGATCTAGTTTCGATAAGTAGAGGAATTTGTTTAAGCTCTGTCAGTAATGTTTTGATACTTTTTGCGTTTCTAGTCATGAAGGTCAAGGGGCCACTCAGTATGTTTGGGTTGTGATTCCATATGTTTTAATTGGTGTTCCTGTAGTGCAGCGTGTTTGGTATCTGGGAATGGTTGAGGCGGCGGTGGGGGGGGGGGCGGCAGGTGGTGTCGTGAGGGAGTGTGGGCGTTGTGGTTTTTCAGTTTGAGCGCTAAGTCGTTTGGAGTGTGTTCCGACAGCTGGAGGCTTCTCATCCTCAGTTCTAGTGGTTGTGTTTTGTGGCAAGTCAGCGTGGCGGACGGTAAGTTTTGCTAAGTATTTATAAAGGATTTTGTCTAGTATTAGTTCTATTAATTGTCTTGTTATTGGTAGTTGTGTTTATTCGGATTTCACTTCCTGAAGACGTGGATGGGGTGTGTGTTGAGTCAGTCTTGAGGGTGGGTTGGATTGGTTAAGAGTTTATTAATGAGTCTGAATTATTTTTTTCGTTTTCCATTACCATTTTCATAGCATAAATTGGATGAAGTCTGCGTTTAGTTGTAAGTTTTGTGGGAGTGTATTATTGTCAGGGGGTGTAGAATGGTTAGTAACGAGGCCATTTAATAAGTGCGAAGTTTGTTGCTTCGTGATTGGTGGTGGTTTGTTAAGAACTGCCATGTGTTGTTTCAGGGCACTATTTTATTGCAAGTTGGTGAAGGAAAATGCCCTATTTGTTTTTTTGTTTTTATTTTTTGCTGCTCTGTACGAATTGCATTGTTTGAATATTGTCATGATCGCCCTCAAAGTTTGAACATTTCAGTGTGTTTGAAGTGCATGTTTCTGTGATGGGAGTTTGAACAAATTCCACGTGTAATGTCTTTTGTGCGTTCTTTCCAGATGTGGTTAATTGCTTTACGTATGAAATAGTGAGTTAGACCTGGTTCGTATACTTGTAGTTTATAAAGATAACAATTCATCCAAACCCGATCAGATGGAGGGTCGTCTAGGCAAGTAGTGCTGTGCCTGTATCACTGTTTTCCTCCTTATCTTCCCATAAATTTCTAAACTCTGTAGACGGGAATTTCATCTGCTAGAAGTTATGATTGGATGCCTTCTTCAATAATGACTTGGACATGTTTGACTTTACGTTTAATTAATGGCACCTAATGGACCGTAGAATCTCACTTTGTATTCACGGATTTCGGTAATGATATTGAGCTCCTCATCTTACTCTCTTTCCTTATTTATTTACCCTTACCTTCCGCTCTTCTATCACATGACTTCTATCACGTTAATGGTCCAGGACGGACCGAAACATCGTTGTTTCTCCATTTTCTGTTGCGTGGTTTGGGCATCATATCTTCAGATACGTTATTGTAACACATCGTCTGCACATTGAGCTCTGTTGATTTCTTGCTGCAGTTGTGATCCACTGCAACTAAATAGTTTAATTTGTTTGGTCTTATATCGTGCACTCCGATATTAAATATATATTGGGATTTCTATTGTATATAAAGCTTTGTTCTATTATCGAAAGTACTCCTATTCTTCACTGTACTGTCTTCATAGGAAATAATGAAGGTTTTCAGAACAGGAGAATTTGATCGACAATCGACTTGAGAATGGTCCAGGACGGACCGAAACGTCGCCGTCCCTTCACCTTCTAGTGTGTGGTCTGGTCAACAGAAGAATTTATTTTACCTTGGTTGAGCGTGTGTTGGTACTCAAGCCACGTGGGACTTTGCTTACTTTTTGGGGCTGGCTGTGCACCTCCTCCAGTCTGTTTGCTGTTAATGATAACGTCTTCTTTATCCTCCTCAGAGGGCAAGAGATCATTGTTATCTGTATGCCAGTCATGAATCGATGGTTGTCTAGTTTCTTAGATTTCCGGCGTGATACCGTATTCCAATCAATACAATTGTTTTCTAATTGTAGTGTAAAATAGGAATATTAAATAAAATATTGAAATAATATTTAACTTTATTGCATTTTCATGTAATAGTTACAAACTTTAAATATGTAATTTTGTACATAACTTTGGCAACAACGAAACTATCTTGAGCATCGTAGAATATCGCATCTCTGTGTATATATATATATATATATATATATATATATATATATATATATATATATATATATATATATATATATATATATATATATATATTCAGATATTTCCCTTTATGCTAATATGTATCGCAGGCTACTGAATGACAACTAAAGTGTCAATATTTGCTTTTCATATCATTGCATTTCATATGTAAATGCACGTGACCATCTCGTTCTCAAGCCTATTGGTACGAAAATGTACTACATCTTGGGATCAGTGTGTCCTAACTTTAGCCATTCCCAAGTGTGCACTTTTATATTTGTTGCAGACTGTATTATTAAAAACTATGTTTACCCAATTATGAAATAACCATTATTACAATTGTTGTTTTTTTGTGCAAAAATAGACATTGGGTAGGTTAGATTATGAGTTTTAATTCTACTGGTAATTATTTGTATTTACGGTACGTTGGTATTTATGGTACTTAAAGAGTGAGCGGAGAGCTGTTCAATGAAAGAACACAATCATATGAGAATCACAAACTGTCCTCATTAACGGTGACCAAATTCTTGTTAACTCAGCAGCTGTTCTCCTGTTCATGAATCATAAACTCTTTTATGCATAACATACGACTGATTTTGTTCAGACTTTTATCGAACAGTGTTTCACACACTTTAAATGTTCGAATCGCTCCTCATCCACGCACTAGAATGAAAAATAGTTGCCATCCGAACCAAAACAACTAACCCAACCTATTCTAGTCCCAACTACATGCAAAATTTAAATATTTATTTATATTAAGTTACATATCAGAAAAGTTATTTTGTTTACAAAGTACGTTAAAGTTCATTAATGCGTCTCAGGGGTCGACCTCAGTTTGGACGAGCCTGAGGATGATTTTATAAATAAATAATTAATTGAAAACGCTTCACCATTTGGCTTGAGAAAGGCAGTAATTATATGAATTTCTAGCTCCTGGACCCTGACTTTAGCTATGATTGATTTTTTGCTCCTTACACGTTCTAAGCTTTCCAAAGACATGATCGCCGTTGTATATGTTCTCAACGAAAAGGAAATTCCACAGGTTACTGATGCAGGGTAACCCTGAAATTCACAGTGGGGAAGGGGCGCCTCATAATCCATGTCTTTCGTTCCTTATGTGGGACCCAAGGACTCGGGAGAGTTGGCCTCACTAATGAATAAATAATGAGCAAGATCATTTGTAGTGAGGATGTACACACACTGGAACCTTGTATGTTGATAGCATGCACAACTCTGGTGAATAATGTGAGATATATACACTGGTGTATATACACTGGTGTATATACACTGGTGTATAGACACTGAGAGATTACTAAAGTCCTGAACTATGTTAAGACTTAAGTATACTTACTGGTTGATCAGTGAGCTTGTGTGATTGCCTTAATAACCCTCCAATAGTTGATGGACTTGAGCCCAACTCCAAACCAGATGTAGCTCACGTAATCCGTACTTTGTAGAAACTCCGAGGGTGAAGGGATCAAGAAGTAGTCACGGTAAAGTTGCTACAATAATGAAGAATATGTGTTAAGATGTGGTCCCTGTCCTTCTAGTAAACAACAAGTGCCTCAACTATTATTTAAAAAAACCATCACATATATCATTCTGTAGGACTCGATATATGATTAGTAAACACATAAGTATGTGTGATTTAGTAAATAAAATACGCTGTTTGAAACAGATCAAAGTTTGGAAATGGTTTGTATATATATGGTAGTTCATGATTTACTTAGTGGGTTAAATAGATTATCTAAATATATTTATAAACGAAAAGAGCTTAACTCGAACAGAAACTTCGAACACATTTGGGTACGCTTAGTATAATCTGTCAACCTCAAAACACACTTGTCTTACTAATAGTATCTATTATACATATATCAGCCCAAGATTAAAACAAAAATCGGTGGATTCAAGATGTGTATATACAAAATATGGAGTATCCTATTCGATTATAGTCCGATTTTTTTCATCAGTAAGTCTATTTCACTTCGAAGCTTTGAAACAGAAAATGGGTTTGCTTCTCTGCTGGCTTGTCCATTGCGCAATCTCTTTTACAAACAAAGGCAAAATGTTCATTCCATGCAACCATCTAATGTTTGTGAATGAAAAATGCTTTCAC
>WNGS01165523.1:32131925-32142593 GCA_020271785.1 Procambarus virginalis | reverse complement strand
CAATAAATTCCCCTTAAAAGGTGCCATCTGTAGCTTTTCCATTACAATTATGAAAGGCATCTTTAATACCAGGCACATATTTCTTGTATTAGGAACAACTTTGAATGTGAATGAATTTTTCATGGTGGGTTTTAAAATGGCATCTCAATTGGAGGGTGTGGCATAGAATAGAGGGGTCAGCTATATAGAAAGAAACGTGTCAAATTCAACCTGTAGCAATAAAATGGGAGAACAACACCTAAAAGAACAAAATTTACACAATTAAAAATCCCAGTCAGATCTTGATTGAGTGTTTAACAGGTTCTAATTTACTTTAAAACAGGAAATTTTACCTTGCTTTGCCCACCCCAACAAATACCCATGTGATGGGCGCTCAAATCCCGAATGTCCGACTCCAGTTCCTTATACATGTTAATCAGACTGTAAAAAAAAAAATCTTGATAAACAGAAGGCATGGTCAGAGATATTTCAGTTTTATTAAACAAGACAATTGACACAACAGAAAAATTATTTTTCATTTTCAAGATTACAGATTAAGAAATAGAAATGATTCAAAGAAGGTGTGCAAAAGGAAGTGCTTTATATACCTTGGTGGTGGTTGAACACCAAGCTGAACACTGAAACAGAGCCCATGTGCTTGTCGTGGACCATGATACGGATCTTGTCCTAGAATAACCACTTTGATATCCTCCAATTTGCAATGATGAGTCCATGAAAAGACCTCATTTTCTGGTGGGTAAATAGTTGCTTTGTTGCGCTCTTGGACCAAAAATGTGCTCAGCTGCTCAGTAGAGAAAAGAAACAAGAAAGACAAATTAGTTAATTGAATTTTGCATTTTAGAGAAATAGTAATATTTGAAAACAAAGTCATTCTAAGCTAAGTGGAAAAATAAGAGAAAACAATTCATTATATTAAACCACAAAATATTCAGAAACCTGGTGCTTAGGAGTTGACATTCGACCCTATAAGCATATATAAGTGAGCGCAGTATTCATCACCTTTATAATTATATGCAGTGCTGATGAAAAAATTAAATATATATAATATTCAGCATCACTGTCTTCCATAAAGTCTACCTTACATAATGAAATTACAAGAATATGATATACAATACTATCAGAAAATATTAAGACTGTCGATGAGACTGAGCTCATCATGGTTCGATCAGACGTGCGTGTGCCTGCAAGTCCTGGGATGTGAGATTGATCTATTGTACGACATCAATATTTTCTCACTATGTACTTTCTTACTTTTGATAATCAATTAATCAATCAGGCAATATTTGCAAAACATACACAACCATACTTAAGCAACATACCAAAATTCATAGGCAGTAATATAAAAGGCCATAAGCAATGTATAAATACAATGGACAAACACACTGAAAAAAAAAATACAATGCACACTACAGCCTTGGCACCATAACAGGAGACCAAACATGAAGGAAAAGCACTCTGTGGCATAGCAGAACCACTGGGCTTGTCACTAGGATGACTTCCAAAGAGTTCACAGAGTTGAACATTATCAACCACTGTGGGGGGGTCTTGTAGAAATGAGAAAAATAATGTAATTACGAAATAAAACATTAGTTACTGGTCGAGGAGCACCGTATTAACACCTTCATGTTCATGTGCACATTTCTCAGCACTCTGGAGGTGAATGTTGGAGTGTTCAATATGAAATTTTAGAATTCTTTTACATTTCTTCAGCTGTCTATTATTGCTTATTATTTCACCTGTAAATGTTCATATATGATTGCTCTATCACATGGTGAAAAAATTAACTGTATAATAACTTGTGCTATTGCTATAAATAAAGTTTTGAGCATGTGTGTAAAGCTCCTTTTGGATGTTTCCCCAAACATTACCAATGTCACTAAACAGTTGTAATAAATTAGCCAAACCTAATCTACTCGAGGACCCACGAATAGAAAACAGAACATTGAGTTAATTTTGTGAGCCATCAAAAGGTGATGTGCTCTTCAGGAGAAAGGGCTGAATAGTAAGTGGGATTGATCAAGCTAACCCAGTCAGTGAACATTTAGATGATAACTGTGTTCACAAATGAAGGCTCAGAAGAGTTTTGAATTTAACAGAATGACATCTGACAGTCATTTCCAGGCAACATTTCTTATTTCTCTAGTGAATCCATCAGCACAATTGGAGTCTACAACGATACTAAAAATTTTTTAGTTACATGAAAAAGTTTGTATAAGTATGGCAAAACTGTTTGAATGGAAGAATGAAAAACCAGTATTGGATAATAATTTTCTTTTAAATCCATAATATTTAAGCAAAACAGAAAAACATTCACTAACCTTTGTAAAGTATGGTTGAACGAACTGGGGTTTCAGGGCAACGTACCAACTATGGCCGATATTGTCATGCAAAGCTGGAGTTTGATTACACTGTTTTTTTATCTCTGCCTGCAAAATAGAAGAGTACAGTATAAAAAAAGAATGGTATAGAAATTACAAAATGATGACCTTCCATTCACCAAAAATGGGTCTTGTAGTACAGTGGTCTACATCTCTGGCTCACAATGGAGGGACCCAAGTTCAGTCCCCAAGCAGGACAAAAATAAATGGGCACCCTTCCTTTCACCTGATGCCTCTATTCATCTAGACCTAAAATAGGTACCTGGGAGTTAGGCAATTCGTGTGAGTTGCATCCTGGGAAAGGTCAGTAGCTGACCTCAAAAATCTTAATAAGCCTGAGTTTAGGCTTGATGACCTCAACAACAGGAAATTAAAATATTATCTTACAGACTACACAGCTTTACAGAAGCATTCTTGAAGCATACGTGAGAAAACTACAAGATAACTCGACTAGCTTAGTATCACATGCTGTATGTAATCATAGAGGTAAACCTAACTTATTGGAATTTTCTTGCTTAGACCTTTCCAAATTTCAAAGACAAAAAATTATAGCATAAATATGTAAAAGGAAAATCACATGCAATACAAACTTTAAAAAGTTTCAGTTTAATCATTTAGAAGACATCTGCTTTACATGGTAATTACAGTATATGAACAAATGTGTAATTTTCAACCATGGCCAAACAGCTAAGAATGAAAATTATGGGCATATCAGAGAACATAATACAAATATACACAGGATAATTATGCATGATAAAAGTATGAACATAGCCAATGTATATTACACATAATGAGTTTGTTCATACACAGATAAGAAAACATACAAAACATACACATTGTGTGTTTTACAATTTTGTAATCGCACATAATATGTACTGTATGTGTGTTTTGTATGTTTTGCATTAGCAAAATAGCAGTTTTGCATTATACTGTTTGCATTAAAATTTGCATTATAGCAGCTTTATAAATTTGCATAAGCAAAACTTAAAGTTTCAATTAAAGAGTTGTTTGTTGATGAATGCCAGTATTCATCCACCAGTATTCATAGTTATATCATACCTTTAATTTATTATACATCATACGTTCTTTCTGCTCTGGAGTCATGTTGAGCTGTGGCTTGTTATCGGGATCTTTTGGTGGAGTTCCTAAAAAAATAATGTAATATTCTGATCACTGAGCATAAAAGCAGAAATAGTAACCTACATGACTTACTAGATATCATTCTCAGCACCTAATGAATATTCACAATACTGTATATAGATACAGTAAGCTACAGTTTAAGGGAAAAGTTAAAGTTAACTAAAAATACCCTCATGAAAGTTCAGGATATATTTTGTACTTCTAAATTAATATGGGACTATCACCAAGCCATAATGTCTGTAAATGTAATTTAACTAATACTTCAAAATAATTTTGTATGTAAATTTTGTTATCTTACATACTGCATGCCTAAGCTATATATATGAAGACAATGAGTCACAATAACTTGGCTGAAGAAATGGTGACCAAACCACACACCAGAGGATGATGAAACGATGACGTTTTGGTCTGTCCTGGACCACTATCACAATCAACTTAATAATGATCCAGGATGCACTGAAACATTGTTTCTTCATCCTCTGGTGTGTGGTTTGGTCATCATTATATATATTCAAAAATGCAAAGATAATTACTGTTAAATGTATTTTTTATAAAATACATTTAAAATGCCTACATGAAATGCCTTACATTGCATGTAGGCATTTTAACCCGAGAATGGACTGACATTTAAAACCTACATTTCCAATAAACAAATGCTGAATAGCAAATTAATACAGCATATTTAATGTAAACTTAATATTTTTACCAAATGAAAATGTCAGTATTGTAACACTTACTGGTAATATCACTGGATGAGTGAATTTCCTCACTTTTCTTTGTTTTCTTGATTTCTTTTCTCTGCAAATGAAATTATCAGTTAATAAATATATACGTATAACATAAATACTTGAACAGCAACCAGCTTCCCAAGACAAATAATTGACTTGGTGGAAGCAATGATCACATTTCTCGCCTATACTTTTATGAATAATAATGTTTACATTTATATTAACGTATCTAACTCTGTACCTGTATTTGTACATAATTTGCAAATTAGGAACTGAATGAAGAATTGGCAAAATCAAGATGCTGGGCTTACAATATTTATAAATATAAAATGCTAAATTGAGCAAATCAAAATTTGAGTAATCATTAATGGGAATTTTGATTGTACGGCAGCACAGTCTTAGTGTCATAGCCATAGAATAGCTCCGTTAGAGAACATGCCAGTGATCAGACAATGTGTAATGCATTGCTATTAGAGTAATCTCAAATAGCTTTGAATTTATTTATGGTCAGGTTTGGTCAGACATCCTGAATGCTGACTTTTCTCAATCAACTTTGAGTATTAAGTAAGATTTCTCTCCTATTCCAACACTGATAAAATAATTAGCAAAAGAAAACTTTTAGTTCATATTTGGGATACGCAATCACAAGTCTTGCAACCATAAACTTAAAATAAGAATCCAGAACCATAAGCAAGTTAGGCAAGAGCCACTAGTAGGACTTAAGTTTAGTTTGGTAAATTTATTTCAATTCAACTTAACGTTTATTCAAAATAATGTGAATACAAAGAACATTAGAGTAATGTACAATTGCATGGACGAGTACACAATCTAAGAAGCCGCTATTATGCAAAGCGTTTTAGGCAAAACATAATACAAAAAAATGTTAATTTAGTATGTACCCTCATATACCCATCCTGTGATCTATAGTGAAAGAAAGGCTACTCAAGCACATAATGTGCTCAGGAGCTGAACCCCAAAATTCGTTTAGCTAAGCTAGTTACATAGCAGGGACATGCTCTTACCTCAACATCTTTATGTTTCCGCTTCAAGATAGGTTGAAAGAAGCTTTTAATGGTTTTCTGGGAAGCCATATTCTTTCCAAAACCTGTCCAAGGGCGCCTACAGCTGATGTCCTTCTTAGCGAATACAGCAGAGGTTTTACTCAAGATGCCCGCCAACAACACTTGTTTACTCAACATTCCACGCACGGTTGCCAGGTACATTCCACGCACACATATATTTTTACCATTTCGGACAGCAAATTTGTACGTTTCGTATATATAGAATTGCTCAATTTTAAAACCACATATAATACTATTACCAGATAAAAATCATCGATTTAACATGCATATAGTTATTAGATGAAGTTTTCTGATGTGATGGGCATATAATCTGGGCATGGTAAGAACACAGCCCGCCAGCGTAAACACTACACACCCAATTCAATTTCTTTCTTTATTATGCACCCCATACCCATCCCGTGGGCGGTGGTGTAAAGGATACAGAGGCACATAATCGGTTCAGGAACTGAACCCTCTAGTTCGTTTAGCTAAGCAAATAACAATGTTTGATGCTAGTTACAAAATTATCAATGTTGTATACACATGTACACACCCTCATACATACATGTACATATATATATACGTATACACATATACATACACATACATATCTAATCACCCACAAATACACACATCAAGAATCTTTGTGTCATAAGTGACATAAAGAGGTGTCACAAGTGACATTACAAGAGGCTCACAACAGTCACTATACAAGGCACTTTACATCTATAGTGAGTCACACAGTTACTAGTCTTGCTGCACACCCACCCAACTGGGCGGCAGCTTTACAGTCATGTGCATGCATTACCGACAGTAAGCAAATTTTGGATACTTCGCTAAAATTTCGGGCAGCACATCATTGTGAATGAAGTACTTACACATTTCTTGGACACTATTGATGGTGTTATCTCTAAATTCCGCAATTACACACCCGAATGCCCGCGATCCCACGATCGTCGTCGCCCCTAAAACAACACAACATCGGTTGAGAGGCGGGACCAAAGAGCCAGAGCTCAACCCCCGCAAGCACAACTAGGTGAGTACAACTAGGTGAGTACAACACCTGAATGCCCACAAACATGATCGAACGCACAAAACACAAGAATTTTGAGCAGCAGTACACCGAAAACTTCAACAAGATCTTGTAGATCTGAGGCAAAGTGAAATTGACACCAGTAATTCCATCTATCATCATACTATCATGCAAGAGGAGCCACACATCTATGGATCATCCAATAAAATCAGCAGACTTCTAGATGTTACAACTGCTTGGCTTAGACTCGGTTACAAAGTATCTCTGGGAATTCTTATTATCTGCCGATGTAGACCTGACCAAATGTAAACTGTGTCAACAAAATTATTCGCACACCTCCGTCACTATGTGATGGAGTGCGAAAAGATACGTGAATTTGGAGTGTAGCGAGTTAATCTTATACTCGCTCCATTATCTCATTATCTTAATAGCATAACTAATTACAGAAGCTACAATCCTTCTCTTGAGGTTATCTTGAGATGATTTCGGGGCTTTTTAGTGTCCCCGCGGCCCGGTCCTCGACCAGGCCTCCACCCCCAGGAAGCAGCCCGTGACAGCTGACTAACACCCAGGTACCTATTTTACTGCTAGGTAACAGGGGCATAGGGTGAAAGAAACTCTGCCCAATGTTTCTCGCCGGCGCCTGGGATCGAACCCAGGACCACAGGATCACAAGTCCGGCGTGCTGTCCACTCGGCCGACCGGCTCCTTTCCCCAATTACAGGTAATACTCTTCTCACCTTATTGGAGGAAGCTGAGGTGTAATCACCATATAAGCAACGATTTGATGAATAGAAGACCACCACAGTACTGGGTTTGAAGAACACAGGCAGAGCACACACGGGAGACATCTCCCGTCACGCAGGGTGCAGTTGCACCTCCACAGATAATGGCTCAAAAAGGCCACCACTTACGGGCCATTCATGCCCGTGCCATTTTTGGAAGGCTTAATCTTCATCTTGGACACATTCATGGGAGTCATCTCCCGTCACGCAGGGTGCAGTTGCACCTCCACAGATCTCGAGTATCATCTATTGATACTGGTAATGGCTCAAAAGGGCCACCACTTACGGGCCATTCATGCCCTTGCCACCTTTTGGATGGCTTAATCTTCATCTTGGACACATTCATGGGAGTCATCTCCCGTCACGCAGGGTGCAGTTGCACCTCCACAGATCTCCAGTATCATCTATTGATACTGGTAATGGCTCAAAAGAGCCACCACTTACGAGCTATTCATGCCCGTGCCACCTTTTGGGGTGGCTTCATCTTCATCTTAACACATTAACAAGGGAGACATCTCCCGTCACGCAGGGTGCAGTCGCACCTCCACAGATCTCCAGTATCATCTATTGATACTGGAAATGGCTCAAAAGGGCCACCACTTACGGGCTATTCATGCCCGTGCCACCTGTAGGGTGGCTTAATCTTCATCAATCATCAATCGAATAGAAGACACGCACGGGAGACATCTCCCGTCACGCAGGGTGCAGTCGCACCTCCACAGATCTCTAGTATCAGCTCTTGATACTGGTAATGGCTCAAAAGGGCCACCACTTACGGGCTATTCATGCCCGTGCCACCTTTTGGGTGGCTTAATCTTCATCAATCAATCATCAATCGAATAGAAGACAGTTCAATTTCCACAGTCAACAATGTAGCACTCGGCGTGTACAGTCCTAATCGACCCAAGACGCTACAGCTTCGACACAGAGCAGACAGCAGACTACGACCGCATCGAGCGGCCACGCTCTCGCTCCCCGAGTTCAGACACTCACAATTCTCAATCGATTCGCCACGCTCTCCACATAGAGCTCCACGACTCCGGCCTCACTCAGCTCTCTGCTCTGCTCCAGGCTTCGTCTCAACGTCTACGACACTGCTGTATCCAGGACTACTAAATAAATATGAAACTCACTAAACACTGTGTATCTAATCAACCCAACAACGTAACATAAGCGTACGTTACATTGGTGACCCCAGAGAGTTTCGACGATACCCAGCCAAGATGGACTACAACATGGATTCTCACTGGACCTTCACTCCTGCTGTTACTTGCTGTGGACCGCTGCCACCTGCCACGGAACGCTGCCAACACCCTCGCCACAGCTATGATTTTCACCGCGATCGTCTCTGCATTTCATCAACTACAGCTTCCTGCACAGCGAGCGTTACTTACTCATCTGACAGTTTCATCAGCAACTACATCATGTGGGATCTACAGCCTTTCCTGCCGACTCTCCGTCGCTGCCAGGACACTGCTTGTTCTACAGGGACTCCCACGACAGCTGCTCTTTCGTCAGATTCATCTACACGTACACTGCATTCTGATACTCTGCCGACTCAAGCATCTTGGACCTACAGCTTGCGTTTCCGACTCTTCGTCGCCTCCAGGACAATTCAGCTCTAGCAGTGATTCCCTCGTTGTCCTAACTACGTGCCTACATTACCTCCTATTGTCCTGGTGCCCGAGCCCATCCGCCCCGGATCTAAATGCTCCACCAGCGACCCAAGGACGCAACAATCAAGCACATTCTTCTCTCCTGCTATATCGAGCTTGTTCACACACACTGCCTGCATCTTTTGGTACCAGACTACATGTTCCACAGCGACCCAGGGAACAGTAGCCTCGTTTTTTTTATGCATTGCTTTTCTTCCATTCCCTGGCAGGGGGAGTCCTGTAGCGAGTCAATCTTATACTCGCTCCATTATCTCATTATCTTAATAGCATAACTAATTACAGAAGCTACAATCCTTTCCCCAATTACAGGTAATACTCTTCTCACCTTATTGGAGGAAGCTGAGGTGTAATCACCATATAAGCAACGATTTGATGAATAGAAGAGTCACGCAAGGTGCAGTCGCACCTCCACAGACCTCCAGTATCAGCTCTTGATACTGGTAATGGCTCAAAAGGGCCACCACTTACGGGCTATTCATGCCCGTGCCACCTCTTGGGTGGCTTAATCTTTATCAATCAATCGAATAGAAGACGACGGGAGACATCTCCCGTCACGCAGGGTGCACTCGCACCTCCACAGATCTCCAGTATCATCTATTGATACTGGTAATGGCTCAAAAGGGCCACCACTTACGGGCTATTCATGCCCGTGCCACCTTTTGGGTGGCTTAATCTTCATCAATCAATCGAATAGAAGACAGTTCAATTTCCACAGTCAACAATGTAGCACTCAGCGTGTACAGTCCTAATCGACCCAAGACGCTACAGCTTCGACACAGAGCAGACAGCAGACTACGACCACATCGAGCCGCCACGCTCTCGCTCCCCAAGTTCAGACACTCACAATTCCCAATCGAGCCGCCACGCTCTCCCACATAGAGCTCCACGACTCTGGCCTCACTCAGCTCTCTGCTCTGCTCCAGGCTTCGTCTCAACGTCTACGACACTGCTGTATCCAGGACTACTAAATAAATATGAAACTCACTAAACACTGTGTATTTAATCAACCCAACAACGTAACATAACTGTATGTTACAAGAGACAATTCTATAACCAATGTTCCAGCGATGTGTAAATATTTCATTCAAAATGATCTGCTACCAGAAATTTTAGCCAAATATCCCAAGTTTGCTAACTGTAGGTAGTAACTGAGTGATTGTAACCTATCCACCGCTGCCCACTGGATGGGAGGCGGTGTGCAGGACAAACATATAAATTGTGACACTAGCTCTCCACATATGTCAGTTGCTTAATTTAGAACCTGTACTTGAGGTCGATCTCGAACCCATTGTTGATGTGACGACTTATATTAAATGTGTAACTAGCTCATCAAGATTGTAACTTGCTTAGCTAAATGAATTGTGGGTTCAGTCCCTGAGCCCATTATGTGCCTCTGTAACCCTTTCCACTACCGCCCACAAGATGGGTATGGGGTGCATAATAAATGAACTAAACAACTAACTTTTTGCCAGTTTTTGGATAAACTTCGATTACATTTATTATGTGATAGTTATACTTATATATAATAATAAAAATAAAGGTAAGCGCCTAATATGTCAGACCCGAATTGCTGAAAGTAGCGTGCTAACGATCATAAAAGAAAAAGTAGCGAATTTGTAATCAAAGTAGGCCAATAGTAATAAATAATAAATAAATAAATAAATAAATAAATGTTTATTCAGGTAAGGTATATACATACAAGAGATTTTTACAAAAATTGCTAGGTTTATAGATAGAGCTAGTACATACAATGCCTAAAGCACTATTACGCAAAGCGTTTCGGGCAGGAAAAACATTAAAGACTAAAACTTAAAGACATTAAAGACAATATTTTGTTTAGCAGCTGATACGGTTTTCAGAGCAGTAA
>WNGS01165523.1:32097235-32109748 GCA_020271785.1 Procambarus virginalis | reverse complement strand
GGGTGTGGGGTGTGTGTGTGTGTGTGTGGGGTTCCCGCAGTATAAAGACATGACACACACTGATCCCAATGTTAAGAAGCATGAAATTATGAAAACAGATTGAAGGATCTAAATCTACATCTACTGAAAATAGAGCACAACTGCCTTGACATGATCGCGCGGACATATAAAATCGTCTGCGCGGAGACATTGCTACTACAGGCTATTTGACAAAACACCATTGATCATAGTGACGTAAGTGCGAATCAAAGTAGAAAAATCGCCGTCAGGATACTTGGAACTAAACCGGTTTGCAAAACAGCAGCATTAGGGTGAAACCAAGACTAGAGAGCCTAACTCTATAAGGACAGATTCAAAATATAACTGAGCGATAATCCAAGAGTTAAAAAATCTAGTCCATCCATGTGTTAACTGAATCATGAGGAGGTCGACAAACCAACATGTGTGGAGGAGTCATCACGTTTGTAGTGTGGCGGGAGAGAGATGGCTCATAGCACAATCTAGGTGGAAAAAGGTCCTGCCCTCACGACACCATGGTATGAAAGGTCTAGGCCACACACACAGGCCATGTGAATAGGTCTGGCCCCCTCAACAGCCATGTGATAATAAAGGTGGTCTGGTACCCCACACACCACCATACCTGAAAGGGTCTGTCCGACACACACACCCATACAACTGAAAGGGTCTGGCCCCCCAACACTTACCATGTATTATGGTGAAAAGGTAGCATGGCCCCATACACACCATTGGTATGAATAGGGTCTGCCCCAACACACCATACATGAAAGGGTCTGGCCTCACACACCATGTATGAAGTCTGGCCCCCCCAACACCATGTATGAAAGGTCTGGCCCCATACACACCATGTATGAAAGGGTCTGGCCCCACACACAACACCTGTAACAGAGGGGTGCGGTGAGAATTAAGGGGACAGGTGCCGCAAACAGGGGGCTCCATGGTGGGCGCGGCGAGAGGATTGTTAGTCCTCGCTTCACGCTAATACTGACAAAATATGTCCTAACTGACATGATGGCTGAGATCATCAGCACGATGGGCACCACTCTTGCCCCCTCCCCCCCCCACCCCCCCCCTATTGAAGCCGGAACACGGTAGCCCCTGAACGTGTACACGAGATCTGGCACGTGCACGGATCCGTGTACACCATGGATCCGTGTCTATGGCTCTGTGTACACGTCTTACTGTCGTGTACATAAGCTTCTAGGGATCAGTTCTCTAAATACAGCTTCCCCGTCGGATAGTATTATGCGAGTGACTATTGCATATACACATGGTTACGATATATATCAAAGTTAGTCCGTCACTTACCATATGCTCATCTAATACAGATTGATATTCATAATAATGACATACTCCTTGAAGTGCATAATTGACAGTATATATATTCATTCGTGAAGCTGTTTGTAATTCCTTTGTAATCTTTAATACTCCTTCGGGGCAAGTGAAAGAAGCTCACAGGACTCTTGCATGTCAGAGTTAAAACCACCAGCTTATACACAAACACCTACGATTAGCCACGGGTAAGTATCTACTGGATATATTACTCTTCTATAGTTCACAGTAAATAGTGTTATAAGAAGCTTACTCAGGGTTAAGTAATAAAGTAACCACCTTACGCACTTCACACTAGTAGCCTGGTGTGAGGTGTGTATATTTATAGCTCACACTTTGGTGAATGTGTGTGTGTGAGTGGGTGTGTGTGTAGGTGTGATGTGTGTGTGTGTTGTGTGTGTTGTGTGTGTGTGATGTGTGTGATGGTGGGGAGGGGTGGTGGTGTGTGATGGGTGTGGGGGATGTAGTGTGTTGTGTGTGTGTGGTAATTCCACAAGTGGCGCCGTGAATTATAGTTTTGGATGATAATGGAATGTGTTTCATACATAAATATTTAATAATGTACTTGTATTCAACCAAAGGAAAGGAGATGACTCTCATTTAAAGGGTGTGTACACATACGCATGGCCCTACACAAAGCACACATGCTCACACCACACACATACCTGCCCCCACCACACAGTGGCCCCCAACAAACACATTGGCTCTACACAAAAAACACATGATCCCACCACATGGACACACACAAATACCCATGACACCACACCAAACACCCACATGGCCCCGGGGCCACACACAAACACACATGACCCCACACAAACACACATGCCCCACACAAACACACATGGACCCCACACAAACACACATGACCCCACACAAACACACATGGCTCCACACAAACACACATGACCCCACACACACACTCAATGAGACACACAAATCCACATGGTCCCCAACACAAAACCACATGGACCCCACACAAACACACATGACCCCACATAAACACACATGACCCCACATAAACACACATGACCCCCCACCACCCAACCCCCCACACATGACCCCCACACACCACACATTACCCCACACAAAACACAGGGCCCCACATAAACACACATGACCCCACATAAACACACATAACCCCACATAAACACACATGACCCCACATAAACACACATGACCCCACACCATCATACCTTCCTGGTCTGTCTACAGACCCTTATTATTTCATAAACATTAACAAAGCAATGCTTTAGGAACAGTTCCGTGACAAGAACCAGGACTAGAACAACATTACCTCACTGAGCAAGACGGACATTTGCTCTGGTATGTTGAAATGTAAATTACACTTACAAATTGCTTTTGTACTGGCATAGCACTTCTCTCTCTTGATAATTATTTAAACGTAACAAGATTAACTGTACCGTGCGACATGCTCTAAGCCTCGAGACCCTGGCTGTGCTGTGGCAATGATCCATGGTACATATGGGAACCAACTACAGTGACGAACCAAACTAGTCAGAGAGTGCTCACTAGAGATGCTTGCGAGGAAGAGGCGCTGTTGGTCCGTGCGGGACGGTGGTCTAGTGAAGACTGAGAGGTCCTCTGTCCCAGCTACCTTCCTCACTGACCCGCCCCGTGCTCCGTTGCCACAGTCCCCTCCTCCATTTTTTGTGTCCATATCATCGATCGCCTTAGCTAAATCTCACGTCTTCTTTTTAGGGTGGGAGAGATCAGCTAAATTGGTTGTTAATAAGATATATAATGATGGGGATCTTGCACTTTCCAACTTTGAGATTTAGATTGTTTACCGTTTTTGGCTTCACAATATATTAGATCTTATAGCGACATGTAAACTTTGTCATGAGACATTGAGGAGTATGCCATTCATTCCAGCTATGTTTATGTGAATCTGACAAATTTAATAAATAAATAATAGTAAATAAATTAAAGTTAGTTTTGTAAAAGTACAGACTTACTCAGTGAGTTACAAGCAAAATGTTGTATTTCTAGATAGAACTAGTATTTGCTATGCCTAAAGCCACTAATACATTTAGGGGCAAAATGCGGTCAAAAATTAAACACAAAGATTTATTTCTAATTGTGCTTTGTGTAAAATAAAGTTTGGTAAATAAGACTGTGTGTTTAAAAAAAAAGGATGATTTCAACCCTGCTTGGATCTACAAGGTATAATAATTAAAGTTGAGAAATCGATAGCAAATGAATTTTGTCTTTCATACTACACCTCACTAAAAACCATAGCATGTAATAAATCCGAAATACTGATCACCTATAGAAAAACAAAATCCTCAGATGTGCTCATACCATCCATAGTACATAGTACTTAGTACATATCCATTGTACATAATACTTCAGTCACTTCACTATATTCTTAAAAAGTCCAGAATAACGGCAGTTCAAAAAAAATAAAACTCCAAATGACCTTAAAAACTACGAACTAATATCCAATCAAACCAATATGCTACTTAAAATATTTGAGAAAACAAAGTAAACATTACCTCAATCGACCTAAATATATCACTTTCCTGAACATTTGCTTTCAGAAGTTTCTTTAGAATCATGCATCCACCTCCGCTCAGACTTCATGCACCAACTCCTACCCATCATTTTAAACATGATTGACATGTATAAACTTAGAAGCTGACAAACTTGGGCACACAATGGCATTATTGCGTTGACCTACAAAGGACACAATGACCCTTGTTTACAATAATAACCTTCCTCAAACAATAGTATTTAAATGGAATCAGGAACACTTCCCCCAACCACAACACGTTTTTTATCTCAACAAAAGACTTCAGTAAGTTATGAAAATGATGCTCAGAGATGCACTTCACTCTTAATTTGTCTTATATAAGTATATAATATAATATATATAGTATATATATATCTATATATATATATATATATATATATAATATATATCTATATATATATATATAGACTATATATATATATATATATATAATATATATATATATATATATATAATATATATATATATATATATAATATAGGGTACCACCTTCTGGTGCCAATGTGGGGACCCATAGCCTCGGGACAAGAAAATAAAACGTATTCAGAGGAGACCTGTTGGTTTACCTCACTGAACACTAATATTTTTCTTCTCCTACCACCCCCATTCTTTGTATGTACACATATATATGTGCTTTATTTTGCACTGTGTTACAAAAAGTAGTTACATATAGGTTACAACGATGGTTATCAATGGTTGTCGAGTTCCTCTCAGCTCCTCAGATGGCGGTCCAGGAACCCTGGATGCAGTGCGCAATTCCCCTAGTATCGCCACGCTGACGCGCGTGGAAAAGAAAGCTGGCAGCAATCTAGGGTCCCTTGTTGTTTTCAATGAGCCTAGAACCCGGTTCCTCCTTCAAAAAACTGTAGCACTTTACCCCAGGCGCCGATGGTCTCAGAAGCAATGGGGACAAAATTGTAGTGGTGATCAAGTTCTCTATACTTACGGGAATTTGGCTGCTTCCCTGTTGGGGGTGGCAGCCGCCACCGGGTTTTGTGCAACACTGAGGTCAATGTGTTAGGTGGGTTAGCCAGGGGTTTGATACGCACGGGGAGTCCCATACCAACTGCTTGCCATTCTTCTAGGGGTTCACTGTGATACCATCCGGGCGACCAATAAGAGCATAGAGTTACGGGGGCGTTAGGTAAACGAGGTTCTCTCTCGGCTGGGCATCCAACTGTGGTGAGGCTCCTCTTGATGATGTCCGTTAACTTCACTGTGCCTCGAGTGCCACCCTCCCGTGCTTTGGCAGAGTAGGAGGCCATGGTGCCGTACCTGTCATCCACCACCTCGCCGCAAATACACCGTTATCTAGGTGTGTGGATTGGGGGCGCAAGGCGGAGGGCCACAGCAATTCGGATGGCGTGGGGTGTGAGACGCGTGCCAGTTGCCCGACATTGGGTTGCTAACAGGAAATCCCCTGCATGTGGGGATGCTACTGCTGTGAGGTGAGCAATGTTGTGCTGTGTTGATGCAGCACCCCAGGCACTCTGCAGGCAACTTTGTCTACAATGGGGCCATCCCAGCTGGATTGCCTGTGGGCTTTTGGGGATGGTGGTTTGGTGATGGGCCTGCACGAGAGGACCCACTATATATATATATTAATTTTCCATCTTTTTTAAAGTTAGGTATAAATAATATTTTAACTAATATTCTAAATATATTAGTTAATAAATAATAATATAAATAATAGATGTTATAAATAACATCTAGAAAATATAGCGGCTGAACAGAGGGCATATATTTGCTTTAAAAACTGATGATACTCATACTCTGGTATTTTCTCCTTCTCACAATGTCTTCCACCAACATTTCAAATTTAATACAGAATATCCACAAATTTTAGGTATTACGTTGGGGGGATGGGGGGGGGGAGGATTATAAGAGGGGGGAAGATATTATCTATTCACATTCGCCTGCAATTTTGTATTGTATACTGTAATTCATCTTCGTATCTTTAAGGCACTTGCCAAAAACACAGAGTGGAACAGGAAGTTTTGAAATATTTTTATTCCTTGTTTATATACATATATATAAATATATATATCTCTATATTACAAACAAAAAAACCGTAATATATCCTATATATATATCAATATATACATAAGTCGTAGCACCTAGTAGCCAGAACGCACTTCTTCTCAGCCTACTATGCAAGGGGCGGCCCGATTTGCCTAATAAGCCAAGTTTTCATGAATTATATATTTTCTCATATTTTTCTTCTATGAAATGATAAAGCTACCACATTTCATTATGTGAGAGGTCATTTTTTTTTTATTGAAGTTAAAAATAACGTTAGTATATGACCGAACCTAACCAAACCCTACTAACCTAACCTAACCTATCTTTATAGGTTAGGTTAGGTTAGGGAGCCGTAAAAGTTAGGTTAGGTTAGGGTTAGGTAGGGTTAGGTAGTCGAAAACAATTATTCATGAAACTTGGCTTATTATGCAAATCGGGCCTTTAATAGTAGGCTGAGAAGTGCGTTCTGGCTACTAGGTACGACCTATGTCCTATATATATTTATATATTATATAATATATATATATATATATATATATATATTATATATATATAATATATATATATATAGATATATATATATATTAATTGTATATTTCTCTTTTGAACAGATTTTTAGAAAATTAAGATATTGATATTCAGTCATTATCACGAAGCCATAGCAGGATTAATACTACCCAAATTTCTGGGAAAATGCATTTATTTCAAGTTTAAAAGTTTAAAATAAATAATGCCAAGCGTGAGCAATATACCGTGCACTTTGTATTATAACATGATCCAGGCCATATGATGGCCCTATAACTAGGGACTGCTTTACGGCTGAAATTGGATATTTAGCCTTTTGATTAGCGCCTCCTAAAGACCAGTTGGTAGGCCATCCGTCACCATTACCTCCCCGTGGCTGTGTTGGCGCGAGACTGATCGAAGCCTAGTTGTTGATAGTCAACGTATGCGTGTTTTGAGCCTCCTGTCCAAAATTGTGGCTCCTAAAAGCCTCATGGAACTTTATTGTTAATAATTCACTTCTCCCCCGGTGCTTCATTGTTAATAATCACTTCTCCCTTGGTGCTTTATTGGTAATAATTCACTTCTCCCCCTTTTCTTAGAAAATGTATAATTATAATTAAAGCAAGTATGCGTGTACGTGCTCTAGAGTACAGAAAAAGCCCTTAAATCACCGGCGAAGATCATATAGATAATTAATAGACTGTTGGAGTACATTTTCTAATAGTGGGAGGGTAAGAGAGTCGTATTATGGGTTCGGGAACTGGCCCCAGTGATCTCTTAGTTGTCAAAATTAGAGCTGTGTTCAACTATAGTTACATTTATTTTTTGTTTATCAAACAAATGACCCATATCCGGTGGGCTACGGTGAGAGGTGCACCCCATACCCATCCTGTGGGTGGTGCTGGAAGGGGCACCCCACACCCATCCTATATTCACCTAATAGTTCTTACGTGGGTTGAACTTCAGCTCTTTGGACCCGCTTCTGAATTGTCAATCAATTATAGTGTACACATTCATGAACGCATTTATAATTCATAGTGGATATAATATAACTATTATATCTACATTTGAAATTGTGAATGGGGTCTGCCTCCACAACATCACTTTCTAGTCCATTCCATTTAACTACTCAGAGGCTGAAACAATTATTTTGGTAGTCTCCGTGGCTCATTTAGGTACACAGTTTCCACCTGTGTCCCCTTGCGACGGTCCGTAGAATTACCCAAAGCTACCCAAAACCTGCTTGCATTACGTAAATAATGAAGATATGTGGTATATTTACTCACTATAATGTTGGTGCTGAATGCAGACTATAATCAAACCTATTTTTACTCTGAAATAATCTAATTTCATAACGAAATTAGAAGTAAATATGTGGTAGGTGACGCCATAGGAAGTCGAACGTCCAAGCGAAAATATTGTGGAGCCACTTATCCAAGATATATTGTCGCCTTGAGATTATTTGCTGTTATATCAGCCTACTATACACAGTGATCCAGTCGTCGCAAATAGCGAATTGGGCTACTTTTGAGAGCCCCGCGCTCCCAAATTTTTATTTCGCTACTTGCTACTTTTTGGGCTAATTTAAAAGCAAGATGTGCTAATTTGGGCTATTAAAGTTAAGAATGTACGATTGCGAGTTACATGAAAGTAACTAAGCTATAAATAATTGTAATTAATAATAATTGTAAATATTAATTAATACTAAATAATATTATTTAATAAATTAGTCCCAATTCAATGCAGAGTTTTCTTCCAAGCACAGAAACTTGTAAATATAAATACAAGATAATAGATAGATCGATAAATAAATTGACAACTTTCAAATATTGCACCAAGTAATGGCGAGAGAAAAAACTAGACAGTATACATTACATTTGAAATTAATAATGGATGAATGGTAATAAATTGGTGTATGTTTGTATGTATACCAGACAAAGTCCATTTAATGGCAGAATTTAGCCATTTTGTGTAAAAACTTTTATATCTCATATTATTAATTATAACAGTAATCGAAAAAGTCATAGTTTGTATATACAAGAGATGAAACAGAGAGCCATGAGCTAGAGCGATGTGCTGAGTCCATAAGGAGGCCGAGCTTCCAGAAATACCTTCCTGTGATTGGCTGTTGCGGGGAATACCAACACTCTTTTATGAATAAAATTTTAACTAAGAAATAGGTCCTTGTGCACAACAACAAGGTTGTTGTGAAAAAGAACAACAATTTCTGTTTTGCACCTGACAGAAATCTCCATCTAACTGAATAATTTACTCGAATAAGAGGGCAGAGCAGTGTATCATTATTTGTGTCAAGGCAACCCCCAATAATAACGTCACAAGTTAGGTAGCCAGCCCATGTTTATATAACATCTTTTATATCCTGCAATATTTAATTAACACTTTAAATAATTAACACTTCACTTTTTTGGGTAAATTAAAGTTAAAGCAGAATTCCATAAGCAGGACTGGTGGGCTGAACTAAGATGATTTACTAAGTGGATGGCACCTATAGCTGATCCCTTCCTGTTGTGTGAATGTCAACAAAGAGTTTCTACCAATGATATGCCACCATTTTATTTATTATGCACCCCATACCATCTTGTGGGCGGAGCTTGGAACCTCCTACCCGAGCACAACAACCCGCCTTATGGGTTGCTGTTTGGCTATTTATAGTGCGTTGGAAAAGCAACAGATGGCGTTAGTTGTATTTTGTGGGGTTATTTGTTATAAGTGTAATTTGATGTCAACAGATGGCGTAAGCTGTATCTTATGGCCACTGTTGACCAGCCAGTTGATAGTGTTCCCTTTTGCCGACAGATGGCATCAGCTGTATTATTAATATATTTTAATAATATTATTACAATAATAATAATGTATTATTATTACTTTAAACACTGATCTATACGTCTGGTAGCTTATAATAATTTTATACCATGCTGGTATTAGGTAACTAGAATTCTGCAATTACTTTTTTTATCTACTGTTGAGGATATGTAAGACAAATGTAAGGTTTTGAGGCTAAGTAACGAAGATAGTTACAAGATACGAGCCAGATGGTGTTGAGATTGCAAAAGGGATTATGATTAGAACTTAAGCCAAAAAATCAATGCATAAATGTTCGCAAATATGAGACTGGGATTTATTTCTCGAAAAGTTAGCAATAAAATACGCTTTTTAGTTCTTTATTTTTAAAATTAAGACCAGGGATTCTGTCTAACGAAGCTGCAAGCAAAAACACCGTTATCCTATAATGTTCATCTGTAGCTTGACCCTAAATACTCGTTTATTAAACGAATTTATTGTTAGAGTTCATTAGGAATCATTTTTGTTGAAGGCAGAGCGTCCAGCAAATACCTTCCTGTGATTGGATGTTGCGGGGAATGCCAACACTTATATGAGTAAAATGCAAAATAAGAAATACGTCCTTTTGCTCAATAACCTTGTTGTTGTTGTACAAAAGAACAACAATTTCTGTTTTATACAAGACAGAAATTTCCATCTAACTGAATAATGTAGACCAATAAGAGGGCGGAGGCATTGTATCGCCGATATTATTTACGTGAGGCAATCCCCACTGATGACGTCACAAGCTAGGTAGCCAGCCCATGTTTCTGTAACACCCGTTACATCCTGCAGTATTTAATTATCACTTTATTAATACTTTTAAATACTTAACATTTCACTTTTTAGGTAGATTAAAGCTGAAGCAGAATGTCTTAAGCAAGGATGGTGAGCTGAATAAAGATTTATTAAGTGGATGGAGCCTTCAGCTGATCCCTTCCTGTGATTGGCTGTTGTGTGAATGTCAACAAAGAATATCTACCAATGATATGCCATTTATTATGCACCTCATACCATCTTGTGGGCGGAGCTTGGAACCTCCTACCCGAGCACAACAACCCGCCTTATGGGTTGCTGTTTGGCTATTTATAGTGCGTTGGAAAAAAAACAGATGGCGTTAGTTGTATTTTGCAGGGATTTGTTATAAGTGTAATTTGATGTCAACAGATGGCGTAAGCTGTATCTTATGGCCACTGTTGACCAGCCAGTTGATAGTGTTCTCTTCTGCCGACAGATGGCATCAGCTGTGTTATTATTACTTCCGAATTCCCTTTAAACACTGATCTACAAATCCCTTGGCTTATGATAAGGTTTTATACCATTTATGATAAGTATTAGATAACTGGAGTTCCGCAATTACTTTTATTTATCAACTGTTCAGGATATCATCATATAATGACTGGTTAGGACGTACTGCTCTCGATTGATGAAGATTAAGCCACCCAAGACACCAAGAGGTGGCACGGGCATGAATAGCCCGTAAATACTGCTCTCGTAATATTATTCAGGGGGGTGGGGAACTATCAAGTAAAAGCGCCAAGCCATTACGACTAAATAGCACTCGGAAGGGATAAGGATACGGATTTGGAATGGAATAGTGCCCAACCTCTTGGGCGGTCGGGGATTGAACGCGGACCTGTAGGAAACGAGACCGTCGCTCTACCGTCCAGCCCAAGTGGTTAAGCGTAATATTATTAAAACAACAATTTTTGCATATAATAACAGCATTTCACACTAAAAATACTTGGATATATTGAAATTTGGTAGTGAATTCTAATCTAGGAATCTCCTATGACTAAACTGTACTTTTCAATCATTTTTATGTACTTAGTACTTATTATTAAATTATTAAGTACTTACTATAATAACTAAATAAATTATTTTTTTTAATATTTAAATTAAACGATAAAATAAGAGGTAATAATAAATCATTGTGTAGGGGGACAAGCAGCCAGTGTATATATACATGTTAGGCTTATACCAAGGTCCCACAAAGTTGCCACAAAGGTGCCAAATTAAAGACTGGATGCTGCCGGGGCGGGCCCAAGGGCTGTTGGCGGCCCTGGCCAGGCTGAACTTCCGCGCCCTTATAATCACCATTGTTTAATAATCTTCACAGTGAGAAACAACTGTAAGTATAGGAATAGTTTATTACAACATACACGGTAAAGAAAACAGCTCGGAAACTAAGGAAATAAAGCTGCCGAAAAAACATTAAAGTCCACTTCAAGTTCAAGTATGTTTATTGAGACAATAAAAAAAATCATCTCAAAACATCTAAACTATTGGGACCGACTTAAGAGCCTAAATCTGTATTCCCTTGAGCGCAGGCGGGAGAGATACATAATAATTTACACGTGGAAAATATTAGAGGGGCTGGTCCCAAACCTGCACACAGAAATAACATCACATGAGACCAGAAGACATGGCAGGATGTGCAGAATACCCCCGTTGAAAAGCAGAGGTGCAACTGGTACTCTGAGAGAGAACTCTATCAACATCAGAGGCCCGAGACTGTTCAACACGCTTCCACTACACATAAGGGACATAACTGGCAAACCCCTCACAGTGTTCAAGAGAGAACTGGATAAGCACCTCCAAAGGATACCTGATCAACCAGGCTGTGACTCATACGTCAGGCTGCGAGCAGCCGCGTCCAACAGCCTGGTTAATCAGTCCAGCAACCAGGAGGCCTTGTCGATGACCGGGCCGCGGGGACGATAAGCCCCGGAAGCACCTCAAGGTATCCTCAAGGTAAGGTAAGGGATAGAGTAGCTTAGGCTATTTCTGCCACCCCCCCCCCCCCCCCGTCTACTTCAAGTCCCTCAAGGGCGCACAAACTCAGTGAGTACAAATACACAAATCATAATACAAGAATCCCATTTAACATAGCAGGTTAAAATAGGAAGCACAGCATATAAGTGTTACAAGTGAGTTACAAGTTACAAGGGAACAAGTGAGAAGGCGGTGGAGGCCAAAACCAGAATTGCACACTGATATTAATGCAGATATGTCGTGATTATCATAATATAAAGATGTTAAGGCACGAAAACCTTTTTATTCGATAAATTTTATAAGGCAATTAGAGGAACCTAACTCACAGCCCTTCTGTTCAAGTCCCTCAACATGCTGAACATATATACTCGCTCTACACATTCTCGTGTGCTATCTACATATACAAAACCCTTGTTCCTAAATGCTAATCTTGATCTAAAACTTTTCCTGATAGGTGTAAT
>WNGS01165523.1:32061338-32082926 GCA_020271785.1 Procambarus virginalis | reverse complement strand
CTATATTGGTTTAAACTGGTAGAGTGTGTGTGAAAACTTGTTTGAACGTTGTACCACGTCGTTTGTTTTCGATGTGTGTTTGGCGGGATGTTACTGTTATTCTCACTTAAACTGCATGCAAAAGTTAACGAAGACATTCAGTAAGTTGTAACAACGTTCTAATACGTCATAAACCGTTAAGCCAAGATGTAACAACTTTATTACAAGTTGTAACAAGCGGAAAATAGAGACAGTTACGGTTTGTGTTTCCAGGGATATGTTACTGAACGTGTGAATTTGTCGCATCAATAGCTACTGTAAGGTTTGCTAGTTCAATTTATTTTGTTGTTTGGCCTACAGGTAAGGACGTGGTTGTAGGATCCTTAGATGAGAATGTGCTTGTAAGGAGTCTATAGGTTAGAACGTGGTTTTAAAATATAAAGTGAATGAGGTTTAAAGAGTCTAAAACCACTGGTCTATGTTAAAAGACTCGTAGTGTCAGATGCTGGTGTAAGTATGTTTGATGGAGTCACGTAGAGACTACTCTCATGGTGGGACACGAAGTATTGATGTTTGATTATCAATTCTGACGGTATAGTTTAATTATTATAAAACTACATGCATGTTCCAGTGACACAAAGTTGTTAGTTCCCGCAGCCAACACAGTGATATTTTTCTCCCTCGAGTCAGTTCCGAGTAACAGCCAAATTCACAGTTAATTGACTCATTGGGGGAGTAAGGAGAGGGGGGAATATCTAAGGCGATGAGTCACCACCATACCTCTCGTTCTCTCTCCAGTACCTGCTTGACTCAGCGTTCATGGCCAGTGAGGAGAATCGATCGAGGAAATTACGCACTCAAACTCGAAATTGTCTTCTGCTGTCCAGGCAGCCAGCTACACCATTACGCAGGTCTCGAGTCGATGACCGGAGGCCATCACATGTATTCACGTATGCACACACGCACACACACACACACACACACACACACACACACACACACACACACACACACACACACACACACACACACACACACACACACACAC
This sequence comes from Procambarus virginalis, assembly GCA_020271785.1. Lineage (NCBI taxonomy): Eukaryota > Metazoa > Arthropoda > Malacostraca > Decapoda > Cambaridae > Procambarus > Procambarus virginalis. The sequence goes on along the minus strand of WNGS01165523.1, from coordinate 32,081,899 downwards.
ACACATACACAGGTATGCCTCCAGACTTGTCCCAGAACTGAGAGATATGAGCTACGAGGAAAGGCTACGGGAGCTAAACCTCACAACCCTGGAAGACAGAAGAGTAAGGGAAGACATGATAACCACCTACAAAATTCTCAGGGGAATTGACAGGGTGGACAAAGACAACTATTTAGCACGGGTGGAACACGAACAAGGGGATACAGGTGGAAACTTAGTACCCAAATGAGTCATAGAGACATTAGAAATAATTTTGTCAGTGTCAAAGTAGTTAACAAATAAAATGCATTAGGCAGCAATGTGGTGGAGATAGACTCCATACACAGTTTCAAATGCATTCGTAATTTTAACTGAGAACCTTTAATCATTGTGCTAGGAAATAATCAGTGATGTCTTAGTAGTAGAGATGGAGATTTATAATTCATTCTATTGTTCCATCTGTTAATACACTGTTAGTGCTATTGATAGATCAGTTGATATCATGGTAAATCTATTGCTCTACCTGTTACTTATGATACATTTACTTGTGCGTCTGCTCCAACTTTCATAGATTTCCTAGAATACGTCTAGATCTGCTAACACTTCGTTGGAACTACTACAGTCGATTCTTTACTACGGTTTCTGATATTGGTACTGCTACTACTGCTGCTGAGTCGTCTGTAACCTCTACTGCTGCTGCCTCTGTTGTGAGAGTCTACTTTTGCTTCCATCCTGGGAACCTCCTTAATCCCTGATGCAACATCAGTACAATGTTGCATCAGGCTGCAACATTAATCTCCCTCACTCCCTCCCTCCCTCTTTCTCTCTCTCCCTCTCTCTCTCTCGCTCTCTCTCTCTCTCACGCTCTCTCTCTCTCGCTCTCTCTCTCTCTCTCGCTCTCTCTCTCTCTCACGCTCTCTCTCTCTCTCTCACGCTCTCTCTCTCTCGCTCTCTCTCTCTCGCTCTCTCTCTCTCTCTCTCTCTCTCTCTCTCTCTCTCTCTAAGTATTTCAGACTGTCATCAAAATAACAAGGTCGCGATTATTTTCAGGAAACAATTTGTCCTCTAATTACTTCTTTGTTTATGTGAAATTAAAGCCATAAATCTGCCATAGGTACCATCATTATCATGTTATATTCTTGTATTATATACTACTTACCATTTTCGCTAACCTATATACNCTCTCTCTTTCTCTCTCTCAGGTCCATCGTCATCTTTCCGACCACAGTATAATAATTAACCTTCCACTGTCTAATAAAAGTCACTGGGATTCTTGAAATCGCCAATTCCTGGGTTCTTGACTCCACTGGAGAGAGGGGAAGGTAGATAGAAAGCATGAAGGAAACGGAAGGATGGAGGAGAGTTAAGGAAGGGGAAGAGGTGGTGTGCTAAGTATCCCTTGTATGGCGGAATACAGCGGGATTCAACACGGTTAATCTATGATCTATGACGACGTTTACCTCACCCTGGACAGCAACCGGCTACAGATACCGGAGGGTTAGGGCGGGAGGTGGTGAGGGGTCGTGGACAGGGAGAGTGGAGGGGATACTGGTGGTGCTACGAAGCATATTACCTTTCTCCCCTTCCCAAATGTTGCCCCTTCTCCTTCCTCCCCTTCGCTGTCCCCCTTACTCCGTCCTATCATTGGGACCCCACACTCCCTTCGTTCCCGTAACTCCCCCCCCCCCCCAACCTCCCCTGTTGCAACCTGCAGCGGTCAACATTAATGCCACATTTTCTCCGCCATAACTCACGTTGTTATGAAGGGTCGAGGACGTTAATGAGAAATTTAAATAGTTTATCAACCACTCTTATTAGAGAAAATATGTGGCAACTCTAATTTTGACCTCATGTGTTCTTCTCTAATGATCGTCCACCTCTTGCTGTGTTCTCTCATTGAAATGTATGAATGCAATTCACTGGACAATGCAAATTGCACTACAGAATAGTGCCTGAGTTGTTATGTGACTGTCACGTCTTGTATAGTATAATGGAAGTTCTGAAATCTTTATTTACTTGCGTAGACATCAAAGTGCCTTGGAGTAATCCATACAGAACAGGTAAGTGGGTTTTTTGTTTTGTTTTGTTTTCGCCATGTGACCTAGGGTTTTTTTTTGATGTTCAGCAAATTGATTCAGACACTTACAGGTTTTATTTATATATTCACAAGCGCTTTAATATTTTCTTCATTGTTGTGGTCTTTTGCATATTATGAATGAATATATTTGTGTATATAAATATATCCATACGAATAAATATGTATTTATGTATGTGTGTGTGTGTGTGTGTGTGTGTGTGTGTGTGTGTGTGTGTGTGTGTGTGTGTGTGTGTGTGTGTGTGTGTGTGTGTGTGTTTACATTTATATTTTTAATCGAGTATTTCAGCTTTTACGTTTTCTTTAATTCCGCGTTGTTAAATATTTGTGAACCGGTTGACTTCTGTGCACAAACCGTCCGCTGGTCGGATGATATACTCAAGAGACTTGCCTATATAATATTTCTGGACCATTATTGTTTTTCATGCGGGGCGGACTGACCATGATAGCCTTGTCATATTGGCTTGCTCTGTTATATCACGGCTTGTCCTGACCTTCAATAAAGACCTGCTCTAACCTGCCCTCATATCAAATCTTGTTCAGACTTGTTCTCATATCAAGTCTTGTTCTAACCTGTCCTCCTATCAAAGGCTTGTCCTGACATGTTCTTTTATCAAGCCCTGCACTGACCTCTCCTCGTATCATAGTTCCTATGTATAGATACCACAAGAACGTATTTTGCGTTTTCAGTCTGATTTTACTTGAATTCTCATGTTTTTTGTGCTCTGTATATGTCATTCATAAACTTTACTTTTAAATAAACAAGGCTCAGATGATAATATTAACTGATAAGGGTGTCAATAACATATAGATATGTAGTAATACAACACAAATTCTATTATATATTAAATTTGCAATGTCTTGACAACGCTCTTAAATATTGCAAACTTTTAGTTATTGAAAACTCTAAAATAATTCAAATTCCTTTGAAGCTACATCGATCCATTCGCCGAAGAGTATTTAAATAAACATTAAAAATAAAGAGAGGTACTACTGAGCTGCCAAACGCTAGAAATATCACAAAAGTAATTCGCCAACTGGCCTCTAAAGCAGTTATACTTCAGCATACAGGACTCAGGACCAGTTATACCCCAGTAGGCAGCACTCTCGGGCACATATACGTCAGCAGGCATATATCCTGATGCTTGCTGGATATATTGGGACGTTATCCTGCTGGATATATTGGCACCCTTGGGAAGTTTTTAATCTAAATTAATTGCATTCATGGAACAGCCATCTCCCAATTTTATTTTATTTTTTTGCCCTATTATGATCATTACCGCCTGGAGACTCCCTCACCCTGTCACATAATGTTGCCATATCCTGCACATGCGTGCCTTATAATGCTGCAATAACCTGGGACGGCGTTTCACATGCTGTAATGTTGCCTTATGTGGCGCATGGATGCCACGTCATGGGGAAAGGGATGAGAGGAAGGCGTGGACATTGGGGAGGAAGAACTAGACTGGAAGAAGAAATGGACAACAGAGGCAATTGGCAGGAGGGAAGAAGAAGAAATTGAGAGGGAGAGGAATGTAAAAGGGGGCAGAACAGAGGTGTACACAACGTAGACACACATAGCCCATGATGAATAATGTTTATTCCTTTCCTCCTCTTCCCTCTTTCTCCTATTCTTATATTTCTCTATATCACTCATAACATATTTGTCTCTCCTTGCCTCTTCATCCTTCCCTCCTTCCTTTCCTTCATTTAACCCCTCTTTCCTTCTTTTCCTTCTCTAACCCCTCCCCCACCCCTCTCTATCCAGCTATCCGCGTCTCTCTATCCCTCCTCCCCTGCCAACACCAACCCAGCTAATCCACTTATGAAGCAGAACACTCTACAATCTTCTTTATATTACCCACCTTGGAAATGTACAGATAAGATTATCACAAACTGGAGCTTATGTCCACATTAAACCACAGCTCTGAATTATGTGCATCTGGGAGGGGGGAGCTGAATTGGACGACGTTCAAAGGCAGACTTGAACTGGTGAAGTAATGCGTAAGGTGGCGTGCGTGGTGTACCGTCATGCGGTGTTGGAGTATGGTACAGTGTGAGTTGGCGTCAGTGTGGTACCGTCTTGAGTAAGTGGAGTGCGGTAGAGAACTAATTAAAGTTTGTGCTGTACCATAAAGGGGAGACGACGTGAGGGAGATTCTGTTGGGTTCGAGCAGAATAAGTTATTTCAAGGTTCAAGTATGGTAGCTCAGCTCAGCTTCAAGTGAACCACGTACTTAGGGTGGGAGGGTTTGAGTGGATGAGGTCTATTAGGTTGAAATATGGCAACTTTCGTTCGGATTGGCGTGAGGAAGGTATGACTGCCCAACCCCGTCCTCGACTCAAGTCCATTACATCCAGCGGTCAACCCCACAGACGCATTCATAAATTTTTACGTGGTGTTCATTCAAGACAGGAATTTTCTCACATATAAATTAATATTATAATATAGTAGCATATTGTGCATATATTACCATAGATTAGGTTAGGTTAGGTATTTAGGTTCTGTTGGCGGTTATTTGTTTTTGTAGTCCGTGGGTGAAGCATTTACAGCGTTGTGGTTAGAACAAAATTCGTCAGTGAAGCACTTGTTCCGGAAGTGTTCGAACGTCAACAGTTATGAGTCGTGTGTAAACCGCTCTTTATTCATAAACAGAGGGTTTGGCGGGTGCATGGAATCACTTTTGGGGTCTTTGTTTGGAGGACGGGCTGGACTGGCTTACAGTAGCTTGAAGGAGGCCGTGTTGGCGACGTGGTAAGTGGGGATTGTGGAGATTGAGGTACAAGGAGGAATTAAAGTGAGCAGTGCACCTTCGTACGACGTGCCAGGTAAGTCCACTACGGGGTCACCATAGCGGGTGCTACTTGGAACTTGTTCCGAGTAGCTGAATCTATAACAACCTTCGTACGAACACAAGGCACCGGGACGCCCAGCCAACGTAACCAAGAAGCCCTTTTTGCTACTGCTACCTTAATACCATGTTTGCAACAACGAAAAAAAATGTTGTTCTACCTTGATAGCGTTGAAGTACCAAAATATACGAGTTAAAACATAACATCATGTACGGCTCGTATCCCATTGGGCCAACAACGTTGATAAGACATTGAATCAACGTTGATAACGTCACTTCTACGTTGTTTTAACGTTGCCCCAAAACTTGTTTACCTGGGGTACCTTGACCCCGACAGCCAACCATCTCTACCGTACCCTGGACTTGCTTTGAAGTATTCTGTCATCATAAGATGAAAGGCTCGACTTGTATCACGCCAACATGTAATATCCCGTTCATAACACTCCAATTTTAGAGCGCAGAATAACTTTTCTGGTCTTCCAAAACTGCGGTAATACACACAAAAGAAATGTACAGTTAAAAGTAACTTCTTAAGTCGTTTTTTTTTAAGTATTTGTTTGTCAATTAATTTTATTGACTCGAATGAACCATAATGGTTGAAAAAATGAAATTTATTGTTACAGTGATTGTTTTTATTATACATTAACAGGACAACATACACACAATTGTGGTCTCGTTCATGGATGACTAAACACAATCAAAACAATAACAAACAAACAACTGAAAATATACTATGGAAAAAATTGTATTAAAAATCCGGACACCGACATTTTTCCAGTCGTCTGGAACCCCATTTTTCTCTTTGGATAGTGAGGGGGGGGGGGGAAGAGGGGGGGGTCGATCACCATCCCCAAGCTGTGAGGGGAAGGGAGTCGTTCACCATCCACGGGTGGTGAAGGCACGGGCTCCATCGCCAACTTTGCGTGTTTCACAGTGATTGAAGTTTCGAACCAAGGTAGCCATCATACCAAGTAGTTCAAGGACACCACCTCGAAGTGGTTGCTGGGAGTCAATATTGTGAGAGAGAGAGAGAGAGAGAGAGAGAGAGAGAGAGAGAGGAGAGAGAGAGAGAGAGAGAGCTATCAGCTTTCTATCCAGGTACTGAGAAATGTTCTAGGTATGAGAAATAGCACACTAGACTCTGGTAGCACCCTGGAGTAAGATCACTCAGGATGAGTACAACTAGACGGATACATCTAGCTGAGTATAACTGAATAGAATTAATTACAACTAGAGTTCCATTGAATACAACTAATTAAGTAAAACTACGCAAGTTCAATTAGTTGAGGATAACTACGTGAGAACAGCTAGTTGAGAACAATTGACTCAGCTCACTTCACACAAACTTTCCAACTTTCAACTTCATAACTCGACGGTTGCTAACTACTCATCATCTCGCTCCCCAGTTTCAGCCCATTTCCTAATCACAGCTCACTAATTCATTTCAGTTCTTTACCTACTCTCAGCTGAAACCCCAACTTCAGTTCGTAATCTAATCTCAGCCCACAATGTTGTTGTTGTTAAAGATTCGCTACCTGGAACAAAGTTCCAAGTAGCACGGGCTATGGTGAGCCCGTAATGGTCAGCCCACAAGACAGTTTCAGACCACAACCAAATATCAGCTTTCAACCCAGCGTTATCAGAAAATTTCTAACCTTTCCAGCTCTTCCAGCTACTGTTCCACTTACCACCTCACCTGCCTTAATATTCCGTGTTCCCTTCTCTTCCCTTCATTGCGAATCTCGGCTCAATACCCCGATAATGGTAAAAAATACTAATATATTTTCCTTGTCACGTCACGTAGTCCACAGCACAACAGAGGCTCATGATGGCTGTTTTCGATTTATTTTCTCTGATGATTTTGATTATGATGGATAATGTTGTGATGTTGAAAGTCATTACTGGCGTTGGGGGTGAGAAAGTGGAAGGGAAATGGAAGAGGAAATGGAGGTGAAGGGGAAAGGAGGGAGAGGGGTAGAGAGGGAGGGGGTTACCTGAAGGAAGATTGGGGGGGGGGGTAAGGAGGGGGGGGGAGTATAGGTACAAGTGTTGGAGAATAGGATTTGTGTGAAATATATGTAGTACATAGGGAAATAAATAGGTCGAAAATTATTAGACAATTGGTAATTAGAAAAAACAGGGTCCGAGATCTAACAGCTCGATCCTGCAGGCATAAATAGCAAATGCACCACACACACACACCACACACACACACACACACACACACACACACACACACACACACACAACACACACACACACGCGCGCGCGCACGCGCGCGCAAACAGACACACATACATACACATACTTGAGCAAACACACATACACACAAACACACACACACACACACATTAGAAAAAACTTCCTGATATTAGAAAGAACTTTTTTAGTGTCAGAGTGGTTGCCAAATGGAATGCATTAGGAAGTGATGTGGTGGAGGCTGACTCCATACACAGCTTCAAGTGTAGATATGATAGAGCCCAATAGGCTCAGGAATCTGTACACCAGTTGATTGACAGTTGAGAGGCGGGACCAAAGAGCCAAAGCTCAACCCCCGCAAGCACAATTAGGTGAGTACAATTAGGTGAGTACACACACACACACACACAGGATAGATCCCGCAAAAGCTGTCTAACTACCAGGTACTTATTTACTGCTCGGTGAACAGAGACATCAGGTAAAAGAAGCGCCGTCCATTGTTTCTGCCTCGGTCTGGAATCGAATCTGGATTGAATGTTCTGTTTGAGTATATGCATATGTATGCGTGAATTAACTAAATGTTAAATGCCCCCCCCCTCTCCCTCTCCATTTATTTATATCATTTCATTGTACTTTGTCCTAGAGGCCTTTCTAACTCATCTTTTCCTTTTAGTTTTCTTAGCGATTTTCTTAGCAGACCAAATCGATAAGAAAACTAAGTTATGGTTAGTCTTGGCCAGGGAGGATTGAACAGGGGTCAGTCATTAGGCATTCGTTTCTGTTCACCCTCATTAGGCATTCGTTTCTGTTCACCCAGCGGTAATTTGGTACCTTGTTGTTAATCGATTGGCTGGTCGTGTTCCAGAACAGACTGAACAGAATGGGAAAGGCTTTCTATGAGCTATGGGAAGGCTAAGCTCCTAACCTGGTAACAGGAATCAGAAGTCGTCTGTTCTGTACTCACCTGTGGAAGAGAAAGTTGTGAAAACTGTTTTGAAAGCAATTTAGTTTAGGGTCTTGAAGACAATGCCGATTTAATATTTGAAGTTCCGTACTCATACATGACTTTTTAATAATATGTTCAGTGAACACAGTGCTCTTTACTGTACTTTCGAAAGTTTACGATCTGCAAGTAATAAGAAAACTTCATCTACCACACCAAAATAAACTTCCAATATTAATTGTAAAAATCTGAAGATGTAAGAATGGTCTTATTTTTTTCAGTTCAGCAGTCGCTCTGGCGCTAAGCTGTAAACAGCCTCGAATTGACTGCTTAAAGGTAATACAACAATTCCGGATTCGAAGACATTCTAAACGTATTTCCATTAAAATAAAATACTAATAATAGCATTATTTCGGTATTATGCGTTTTCTTACACAATATATATGAACTTTAATTCACAATTTTCGTAGGAGTTCAGGCACGTCACGGAAATTTAACGTTTTCTTCGTTATATTCTGTAAGATTAAAATCGTTTAGTGACCTAACAATGTAGAGCATTGATAGTATAATGCCAGTTTTGGGTCCAAATAAATTACATCATTTCGTATTGTTCTGTGAACAATGTTGCTAGCTGTTTGATCTTTCTGGACCTTGCTGATTTGTCCTTTCTTGCTTTGCTGACTCGTTCAAGTGATTGGACACAATTCCTTCCCCTCCGTCCCATCCCAAATCCTTATCCTGACCCCTTCCCAGTGCAATATAGTCGTGATGGCTTGGCGCTTTCCCCCTGATAGTTCCTTCCTTCCTTCCCTCTCTTGCTTCACTGACGTTTAAGGAGTCACTGAGTCCGAGGGATGAGGCCTCAGAGTAAAAAAAACACCTGAACCCGGGGCAGGAGCCTCGGAGAGTGCATTAGTGGTGTGTTGCGTATTAATGGCTGCGTTCTACCTTCCACTTAATCAAATGGTTTGGCCTAAATCCCTTTATTGATTTTGGTCGAGAACCACCCAGATGGTTAGGACGGACAGAGGGGTAGAAGGAACGAAAGGCGAACAAAGTAAAACGCAGAGGACAAGCAAAGTTGAGAAGGGAAGTACAATAGACAGGAAGGATAGACGGAAGGAGACAGACGGAAGCAAGCTTAAATGGAAGGTGGAAGAAACAGACATAAACAGAAAGAATGAATGACACATCATAGGACGAATGGGAAAACAGAGAGACGAAAAATGTCATACAAACTGAATCCTCTTGTGATCTCCTCGCCTCTTAGAACCAATATCAATTCCAATTACAATTAACCTACTGTAGGAGTAGCAATGGAAATTGAAAACTAGTTTACATAATTATATATATAATTAATTTTACAAATAGGCACGTGTATTAAAGGAATTGAGATCAATATTAGTATAGTACATTAGTAATATAATATAACATGATCAGCTATGATATAATATATATATATACATATATATATATATATATATCTATATAGATATATATATATACTATATGATATATCTATATATATACACATATATAGTATATATATACATATAGAATATACATATAGATATATGAAAACTCACACCCCAGAAGTGACTCGAACCCATACTGCCAGGAGCAACGCAACTGGTATGGTTCATATAGCTCGGCTATCACTTCCTTATGTCCGGTCGTGATGGTCAAGCGGATTAAGGCGTCCCTGTACATACCAGTTGCGTTGCTCCTGGCAGTATGGGTTCGAGTCACTTCTGGGGTGTGAGTTGTGAGTTTTCAGTTGATCTAGTCTGGGGACCATTCAGGCTTGTTTGCAAAATATATAATATATATATATAATAATATATATATATATATATATATATATATATTGGGATGGGATATATATATGGGGTGGGATGTTATGGCAGCCCCAGCAACCATTATAGAGCCAACAAAACAAAACAAACAGTCCGGCTGGGACCACCCTCTAGTGAAAAAGTAGCTGATGCCATGCTCAGCGCCGCAACATCAGACAAGGAGAAAGCCCGCCTCAGAGCAGTGCGTGCCCCCATGCAGGAGACTTCCTCTGGCAGTACCCATGTCAGCAATGGGCACGCGCCTAGATCCAGAATCCCTTCGTGTAGCAGTGGCCCTCCGCCTTGGTGCCCAATCACACTGAATACAAGTGTATTTGCAACAGGGTGGAAGCGACCAATACGGACTGCATGGATTGCATTGTGGAAGCACAAAGGGCTGGCATGCAAGACACAACGAGGTCAATGACATCATCAAGAGAAGCCTCGTCTCAGCTAAGTGCCCAGCGGAGAGAGAACCTCGCATCCTAGGGTCCAGAACCCGGATTTCCCCGCACTTCGCCCTGATGGCATCACCATATACTCATGGAAGGAGGGTAGACAGTTGGTGTGGGACTACACATGTGTATCCACCCTGGCTGACACCTACGTACATTTCGGAGCTGATCAAGCAGGTGGGGCGGCCAACCACAGGGAAACAGCAAAATCTCTCAAATATAGGCGACTGGCAGGCCAATACCTCTTTGTTCCCATAGCGTCTGAGACACATGGCCCCTGGGGCAAGAGTGCTTGGGATTTCTCAAGGAATTGGGTTCCAAGCTCATCGACGTCACCAGAGACCCAAGGGCTTGCAGTTTTTTGTTTCAGCGCCTCAGTGTGGCGATCCAGAGGGAAAATGCTTGCTGCGTCCTCGGTTCCTGTCCGGAAGCGGAGGAGCTTCAAGAGATACATAACCTTTAGGCATTTGTCTTGTATGTTTTGTAACCTTTAAATACACAATAAAGCATAAAAAAAAAATAAAAAAAAAAAAAAAAAGGAAGGGGTGGTAGGAGAAAAGCACACAGAAACTGTATTGGAGGGGACCTACATTCCCTCCAATGCGTTGTGTGTGATTTCCTCCGAGGCTATGGGTCCCCCTTCTTCCAGCCAGAGGTGGTACTCCCTTCAAATAAATATATATATATATATGTCGTACCTAGTAGCAAGACGCACTTCTAGCCTACTATAAGGCCCGATTTGCATAATATAGCCAGTTCATCAATTAATGTTTTTCGATACCTATATATACCACCTAACCTAACCTAACTTTTTTGGTACCTAACCTAACCCTAACTATAGAGAAATATATAATCAGGAAAACTTGGCTTATAAGGCAAATCGAGCATAGTAGGCCTGAGAAGTGCGTTCTGGCTACTATGTACGACATATATATATATATATATATATATATATATATATATATATAATATATATGTATATATATATATATGTGTGTGTGTGTATATGCATAACATATATATATATAAAATATATATATAATATATATATAATATATATTGTGTGGGTGTGTGTGTGTGTGTGTGTGTGTGTGTGTGTGTTGTGTGGGTGTGTGTGTGTGTGTGTGTATCAACGAAATTAAACACGTGATTTAAAATGTGACAATGTCAGACCACGGAGGAAAAATGAAACAGGAATTTCCTTAAGTACTTTCGTATATAATACATCTTCAATACTCCTTCTGAAGATGTATTAATATACGAAAGTACTTAAGGAAATTCCTGTTTCATTTTCGTCCGTGGTCTGACATTGTCATTATATATATATATATATATTATATATATATATATATATATATATAATATATATATATATATATATATATATATATATATATATATACTGACAACTTAAGTGAGAATACGACTTGATATTCCGAGTCCCAGCTTAAGTCCACGTTAAACACACTGTACACGAGTTTGAATTACTGCACGGTCATTAGTCATCATGCAACCGATCCTTGCCAACGGAATCACCTAATGAGACGTCAACTTTTCCCTCAGTGGTTCACACGCTGGACATATCTACATCCTCTGATCCCCCTATTTGACCTATCAACACCCGGGGCGATTTCACTTGGCCTATCTTCATCTCCTTGACATGTCTATTTTTTCATCTACATTTGACCTGTTTACATCTGCTCGTCGAGGATAAGTCATTGAAACTAGAAAAAAAAAACAAAAAAAATCGACGCATCAGACGCTTCAGTTGTTAGCATATTGTGCCAACATTAATATTATGTTTGTAAAATCAACTATGTATGTACTTTTCCTGAATATAAATTTATTTATTATTATTTTTTTATTTATTTAGGCATGGGATTTAGTTTGCGAAACACTTCATTCACGGCTTGTAATGAAAGTCATTTCTTTTCATCAATTAACATATTCAAGAGCTCAGCTGAAGATGCTCTGTGACTCTTTTGGCCAGTTAATAAATATGCATAACCAATAGCCACCATTAATTTGATTATTTCGCACAAACAACTAAACAAAAGGCATTCCATATAATATAGAAAACTTCAATACCCCTTCACCTTGACCTAATATTTCTGATCACCGAAAAAAAGAGAGAGAAAGAGAGTAAATATAAGCAAATATAAGATAAAGTTCGGGCGAAGAGGGGAGGAGGGTAAGTGGGAAGTGATGAAAGAAGTAAAGAATAATGGAGGAGCTCACGTCATCAAGACACAAGAAATAGGTTAGTGGGTTATTGTCTTGCTAAGCTTAATTACCTCATTGTTGAGTGGTGTAAAACTGAGGAGTAGTTCATGAGGGTAAGGGGTGAGGCGTAAGGGGAAGAGATACTTAGGAGAAGAATGAGAGAGGATTGGCGGTTACAGCCCTGCTCCTGTGCCAGGTAAGTCCACTACGGGCTCACCATAGCCCGTTGCTACTTGGAACTTTTTGTTCCTAGAAGCTGAATCTTAAACAACAGAGAGATTGGAGGCGAAAAAAGGTGCCCTCTGTCTTCAGGCAATGCTCGTCCAAGCTGCGGACATCCCCTACGGTGCATTCATCAAATTTAAACATACTGTTTAATTAATATAAGAAATTTCATGTTTAAATCATTATTATATATTATATTTCGTGCATAGTTAAGCCTAGTTGGATGTTTATGTTCGCATCATGAGAGTCTCGAACCTCCGATCAAAGACAAATCACTCTGAGACAGTTCGTGTGTGGTTGTGTCAGCGCGCTCTAAACAATGGCCCCAAAGTTCCATTCCATGCACCCGCCAAACCCCCTGTTTATGAATGAAAACGGTTACACACGCAACCTGTCCTCCGAACCAAGTCCATTCTATTCGGCGGTCGACCCCAAAGACGCATTCATTAATTTTAATATGCAGTTCATTCAAAACGGAAATTTTCTTAAATATAAATTAATATTAAATATATTAGTATATAGTGCATATATAGGCATAGGTTAGGTTAGATTTGGTGTTTAGGTTCTGTCGGCGATTATTTGTATTTGTAGTACGTGGGTGAAGCATTTATAGCGTTATGGTTCAAACAAAATTCGTCAGTGAAGCACTTGTTCCGTAAGTGTTCGAACGATATCAGTTGTGAGTCGTGTTTTAAACCGTTTTTCATTCATAAACAGGGGGTTTGGCGGATGCATGGAATGGACTTTGGCTTTGTTTTCGAGAACGGGCTGATTTATGAATGAAAAACGGTTTACACATGACTCACAATTGATGTCGTTCGATCATTTCTCGAACAGTGCTTCGCTGACGACCTCTGTTCGAACCACAACTCTGAAAATACTTCACCCACGTACTTCGAATATAAAAATCGCCAACAGAGCCTATACACTAACCTAACGCCTACTTTACATAGAAATTTAATATATAATGATATTAAATTATATACGAGAACAAACCAGACCACCACGATAAACTAGCAGGTATACTTTAATCCTTATTATAATACAAGAGTAAAGAAAACTCTCAGTATATATGCACCGAGAAATGGAATATATCAATCGATGTGCATATCCTTTCGATCGAAGCTACCTAGTGAGGCGAAGAGTCACAATAACGTGGCTGAAGTATGTTGACCAGACCACACACTAGAAGTTGAAGGGACGACGACGTTTCGGTCCGTCCTGGACCATTCTCAAGTCGCTTGTGATGAGGAGGTAGAGAACGGGAAATAAATAGGCAAGAGAGAGGTGAGGAGGAAAGTAAGGTGTAGAGAAAAGTAGTAATAATGAGAACTGCAGAAGGCCTATTGCCCATACGAGGCAGCTCCCATTATAACGAAGGAAAGGTAATAGGAATAAGCAGAGGATAGCAAGGAGCGTAGAGAAGGACAATGAACAGAAAAAGGGGAGAAGAGAGAAAGAAAGGAAGAGAAAGAAAGATAAATGGAAGGGGTAAGCTTATGTAAGTCACGTTTGTTAGAAAGATTAGAACATTTGAGTATGTACTGTGAAAGGAAGAGTCCACAGCAACAAAGCCAGGACTCAAGTTCATGTTGGGTACATTGTGTATAAGAGCCGATTCTACAAGACGGCGTCTGTGAAGAGTAGAGGCAGAAAGATTATTTTGGAGGAAGACCAATCAATGGGATGATTAGAATCCCTCACATGGCGGAAGAGAGCATTGTTAGTGTCTGCAGACTTAACACTTCTCTTGTGTTCTTTAGTCTGTCATTCAGTGTACGGCCAGTTTCGCCAAAGTATTGGAGAGGACAAGATGAACAGGAAATAGAGTAGACACCAGCAGCATTAGAAGCAGGAGGAGCAGTGTGAACTAGATTGCTACGAAGTGTGTTAGTTTGTCGAGAGGCGAAAGGCGAAGCTACCTAGTTGCAAGATTATGCCCGCTGGACGATCCTGAATTATATTCAGGTTCTGAATATATCAGGTTCTGAATTATATTCAGATCCTGAATTAATTCAGGTCCTGAATTATAGTCAGGTCCTGAATTATAGTCAGGTCCTAATTATAGTCAGGTCCTGAATTATAGTCAGGTCCTGAATTATGAAGTAGCAGGTCCTGAATTATAGTCAGGTCCTGAATTATAGTCAGGTCCTGAATTATAGTCAGGACTAAAGTATTCTTGTTGGTAGATCGTAATCTATTGTGGTGGCCTTAATAACCCTCCAGAGGCTGGTATGCCTTGAACCGAACATCAAACTAAAAAGAACACAAATCGATATATTTTCATCTCTTCTCGGAAAGCCCCTAAAAAAAAATGCAGAGAATCGCTGAATTTAAGATTAGGTGATCAGGAAGCGCAGTAGCTCGCTGGTGAAACCAATCGATTGACTGAACACATTTTCACGGGAACGTTGCTGGAGAACGACTTGTAGGACGAAAACATCGTAAAGAAGCTTACTGCATGCCCAATTTACGATGGAGTGTAATTACCATGGACCGATCGATTGATGACAGTACGAGGGCGCGGACTCTGACCCTTACTACTGCCAGGGTCAGCCAGGATAGTAGGAAAACAGGAGTCTAATGCAGGCGGAGTCGCAATAACGTGGCTGAAGAATGTTGACCAGACCACACACTAGAAGGTGAAGGGACGGACGACGTTTCGGTTCGTCCTGGACCATTCTCAAGTCGATNGGGTTTCAGTAGCACAGTTTGGTTCGTTCTAGAGTCACAATTGAGAATCTTGGGTTCGAATCCAGGGCGAGACAAATCATTACACACGTTTCATATCACACGTAATGGTTCCTCTATTCACCTAGCAGTAAACATGTACCAAGGGCGATCTGTTCTCTTACAAAGAACGTTGCATTTCGATCGTAGGTGTAACATAAGGCCAAAAATTGTCGTATGGAAAGGCTGGTGAAAGTGACTTACTGTCTCGTTTTCTGTTTTGGATCCTGGTAGGTTAAGGGAGGACACTTTAAATTTGACCGTTTTCTTGACGTTGTGAAATCTTAGGAGGACGGGCTGACCAGGGAGTTAGTCAACTGTTGTGGAGTTGCTTACTAAGGAAGGCACTAATTCGACCTTAGGGGGGAGGGACTTCAATATAACTATAAAGTATATGCAGGCGATGAGTCACAATAACGTGGCTAAAGTATGTTGACCAGACCACACACTAGAAAGTGAAGGGACGACGACGTTTCGGTCCTTCCTGGACCATTCTCAAGTCGATTGTGTATACTATAAAGTATATTCATTCACAGGCTGCCTGTGATGAACTGTATCGTGTCGAAAGACCGACGTACTTAGCTTCGTAATGTATCGGAAGGTCAGCCAGTTGATGTGATTGTCTCACCAGAGGGAAGATAACGCATGTTTACCTATCAATGTTCCCCGTTTCAGTATCGCCATGTTTACCTTGCTAGACAACCAGCTTGTGCATCAACCCGTTTAGGTAGCTATCTATCAATCTTGAGGTTATCTTGAGATGATTTCGGGGCTTTTTAGTGTCCCCGCGGCCCGGTCCTCGACCTGACCTCCACCCCCAGGAAGCAGCCCTTGACAGCTGACTAACACCCAAGTACCTATTTTACTGCTAGGTAACAGGGGCATAGGGTGAAAGAAACTCTGCCCATTGTTTCTCTCCGGCGCCTGGGATCGAACCCAGGACCACAGGATCACCAGTCCAGCGTGCTGTCCGCTCGGCCGACCGGCTCCCCAAGGGGCGCATATTGACCTATCTTCCTATCCTTCCAGTGGCATAGTGGAAGACAAAATAATTATAATCATAATAGTTTTGACCGAACACACGCGGGAATACGAGCCCATCCAATTGCGTGTGTGTATGTCCAATATAACCCACATTTGTCCGTTTATATCTGTATATTTTTGGGAACGCTTGGCATGACCCCTTCACTGCTTAACCATCGTATGTGCAACCAGAGACGTCTAATGGAAAACGTGTTAACCATATTGTATTTTACATCGTTAAACAGGAAACTTCCTTTCCTTTCATTCCTATTATTTCAGGTTTAATTATTATTTATATTTTTGTCCGGCTCAATATGTTAGTGTGTGTGGGACGCCTAGTGATGCAAGTATAGTTGTTTTTTTCTGGTAAAAGTGCTATATGGGAGATGAAACCATCCTATAATAAAAGAAGAAACTTGTGGGGTTGTTATAACACCGAACGTATTACCAGAAACCCACATTAAACAAGTATCATTAGCTGTATATACTAATTTCAACAATTCATGAACGGCTTTTTGAAAATCTGAACCAAAAGTCGTTCAGGACGTTTTGTACCACAAACATCAGCAGGAGAAAATTCCCAAGCATGCCACGAGACTAGTCTCCGAGCTCAGAGATACGAGATTAGAGAGAATACTAAAAGGGTTCAATTGCACATCACTCTAAGATATAAAATACAAGATATGAAATATCACCACATGCCAACCTCAATGAAATAGATAGGGCAAACAAGGACAACCTCTTTAGCATAGTTAATGCACGACTTTAGCATCGTCAGAACACGAATATTGTGACAGAGAGAAGTCATAAGACATAAGAACTATGGAGAACGGCCGCAGGGCTCCTGGCACATGCTTTGGGGGTTCCCTTCTCACCCATACAAAACATAAGCCAATAAGAATACAGGAAACATGAGAACACATGAATAGATGAAACAACAGAAGTCTCCATTGGTCCACGATTGGCATGTCCTATTTCTCTGATGCAAACTAACTTCCCAAATAAACCACAAAGGCATAAATAATTTGTTCAGTGTCAGAATAGTTACCAGCCGTAATGCACTGAACAGTGAAATAGTAAAGGCAGACTTCAAACCCCATTTGAGGTGTAGATACGAATAAACGCAATAGGATCCGGAACCTATCAACTTTTTTGGACCCTATATACCCGTCGACTATGAGCTTAGAGGTGGGAACTATGAGTCGTAGCTCATCCCCCACTAATACATCTACGTGAATGTACACATACAGACACACTCAAGAAAGATGAATCGTGAATCAGAGGGGCGCAAAGAGCCATTCAGGATTTTAACAGCGGAGATAAGTGTCGATCAGACAAAAGATATTTCAAAAATCGATGATGACTACCAGCCACCTTCCTGTCCCTCTCCATCATGTAGGACGGTGGGTCTTGGTTGCCACTTACCGGAAAGCCTGAATTCCCAGAAATTGCATCAGACTTTGTAAAGAAGTCAACAATGTTATGCGTGTCAGCAACATAGTGTTCAGAAAACCTTCTCAGCAGTTCCTCGATGAGTGAAGCGTCATGCAATTTAGTCCCACACAAATTAAATATTTTTTCTCATATGTAGCAATCAATTCATCAGCATCACTTGTGTAGTTTGCGAGTCTTTGTGATGAATACGTACAAATATGTGGTAATGGGAATAACTAAGTTATGGACAATTTGAAAAACCAGACAGTAAATGTCACGCTAAACGAGACAATAATTTAAGACTGGATATATTCACAGACTTGCAAATTTCAACTAATATTTGTCTAATGGGTCTCACCTTCGCCGTGAATGTGGCCCAGAATACCATTTTGTTTAAGTTTCTGAAAGATACATGGACGATGATTTAATGCCTTATGCAGCGCTTGTAATTCTGCTAATATGGGCTACCGGCATCAGGTTTGAGGGTTATGTCTATTCCCAGGTCCTTCTCATCTTGTGATTGAAGAATGTGTCTTCACTTCATTCTATACAACTGTACACGTTTTCGCACTCCTGATCCAATCATTGTAATTGTGCATTTGGCTGGGTTAAATTCAAGCAGCCATTTTTCAGACCAATTCATAAGTATGTCCAAACAGATTTAGACATACTCTAGAAGTGGTGTGAAAAATGGTTACTAGAATTTAACCCAGCCAAATGCAAAGTTATAAGGATTAGAACAGGATTGCGAAGACCAGTTTATGTATATGTGTTTGTATGTTTGTGTGTTGCTCTTGGATCTACTGGGCAAGCGAGTAATTAAGTAATTAGTGTTTATTACGATTTAAAATTAGGTAATAATGAGGACCATGTGTCCTGGGCATTGGGGGCAAGGTCTTGGTCTTCTCCCCGGAGGCAAAGAACCTCACGCAGATGTTGAGGGAGAATCTCACACAGGTGTTGGGGAGAACCTCACGCAGGTGTTGGAGGAGAACCTAACGCAGGTGTTGGGGAGAACTTCACACAGGTGTTGAGGAGAACCTCACGCAGGTATTGGGGGAGAACCCCACGCAGGTGTTGAGCAGAACTTCACGCAGATGTTGAGGGAGAACCTCACGCAGGTGTTGGGGAGAACCTCACACAGGTGTTGGGGGAGAACCTCACACAGATGTTGGGTTAGAACCCCACACAGGTGTTGGAGGAGAAACAGGAGGTAGAGGTATATGTCTTAGGTTCTCAAGGACACATATTACCTTTCCTAGTGATCCATAGTGGATCCGGAGTTACATTTTGTTTTAGGTTACATTTCTTTACGATGCATTACACTTGTTAATGTAATTATTTCGTGATTCCAATTCTGATGTTTTCAATTTTTAAAAGTTTCCAAGCTGAACTAGCGTATAAGGAATAGTTAACAAATATAAAGCACTGGTATAATTCCTAAATTGATTTTTCTATCCTAGCAAAACCTGTCAACTGTTGAAAATATTGCGGAGCAAATTTAGTTTGTTATTCGAACAACAGAGTTCGAAATCCCGAGACTCGTAATACTGGCCGTTGTATCGTGCGTGCGTAAATACAGAACTGTTGAGAATAAAATTTCAAAGAATTTCATTAGGTGCGATATTAGTGTGTATTAGTGGCTTTATGTGTTTTTGCATTTCTTGCCTACGAATTGTCCACTGTATCAAATGCATGTATTATACCTTCATTGTCTAGTTAATACTAAGATTAATAATAACTAGATTAATAATGACTAGATTAATAATTAGGTTGACAGGCCTAATAACACTTCTACGGTTGACATGTCTCATTAACCCTCCTGCGTTGGTAGGCCTAAACAAAAAACTTAAAAATTTAAGTTTCTATTCTCACATTTGTTTCTTCATTTAATAAGACATTTCTTGAAGCATTTTAATTAATATTTTCCCTCCCCTTTGGTGTCATTTGATGAAGTGTACAATAGCCTGTAGGTCTGAACAACACGCATATTATAACTGATTATATGTACAATTTTCTATGGCATTTACACAAAAACTACAAACTACCTACGACAGTTTACGATTTAGATAAAAGCAGCGAATTATCTTGCATATAATTCTAGTTTAAAGATAACTCGTTAAGTTTAGAGTACTCTGTTATGGTGGATACATTTGTCGTTGGTTAGATTCATATATTTGACTAACTGAATCAAAACTGACCAAACTAACTTCAGTTTGGTCGTTAATTTTAACTGGTTGACTTAAGCCGTTTTAAAATAACCGTTCCAAACCATCCAGTAGATATAGGAGATATTAATCAGCCTCTGAAAGATGGATAGGAGTGGAAAATTGATATTTTAGACCTAGGAAGGATGCTATTTTATGCAGTAAAGTCATGTCTAACATTGAGAAAAAAAGGGGGTTAATAATATAGGAGAAAGAAAATATACATTTAGATATACACGTGGTCTATAGACTCAAGGTACGATCATATAAGCTTACACAGACCTCAACTGTACATTTGCCAATTGTTCACGGTATCTAATCAAACAATGTTTCTCATAAAATTTTAAATAATACTTTTTAT